>CM059444.1:489988-492488 GCA_030390025.1 Squalus acanthias | reverse complement strand
ACAGAGTGAGAGAGAGAGTGAGAGGTACAGAGAGAGAGAGAGATAAACACAGAGAGAGATAGAGATACAGAGAGAGAGAGAGATAAAGAGAGGGATACTGAGAGAAAGCGAAAGAGAGAAATACAGAGAGAGAGAGAGAGAGAGAGAAAGACAGAGAGAGAGAGAGATACAGAGAGAGAGATACAGAGAGAGAGATACAGAGAGGGAGATACACAGAGTGAAATAGAGAGAGAGATACAGAGAGACAGAGAGATACAGAGAGACAGAGAGAGAGAGACAGAGAGAGAGATACAGAGAGAGATAAAGAGAGACAGAGACAGAGAGAGAGGGAGATAGAGAGAGATAGAGATACAGTGAGAGAGCGATACAGAGAAAGAGAGTGAGAGAGATAGAGAGAGAAAGGGAGATACAGAGAGAGAGATAAAAAAGAGAGAGAGATAGAGAGAAAGACAGAGAGAGAGATACAGAGAGAGAGATACAGAGAGAGAAATACACAGAGTGAAATAGAGAGAGAGATACAGAGAGACAGAGAGAGAGAGACAGAGAGAGAGAGATACAGAGAGACAGAGAGATACACAGAGAGAGAGAGAGAGATACAGAGAGAGAGGCACAAAGAGAGATACAGAGAGAGGGAGATAGATACAGGGAGAGAGAGAGAGGGAGAGATACAGAGAGAGAGAGAGAGAGAGCTATAGAGAGAGATAGAGAGAGTGAGAGAGACAGAGAAATACAGAGAGAGAGAGCGAGAGCTACAGAGAGAGAGAGAGAGAGAGATACAGAGCGAGGGAGATAGAGAGAGATAGAGATACAGCGAGAGAGAGATACAGAGAAAGAGAGTGAGAGATACAGAGAGAGAAAGGGAGATACAGAGAGAGAGATAAAAAAGAGAGAGAGATAGAGAGAGAGAGAGATTCTGAGAGAGATACAGAGAGAGGAGATACAGAGAGAGAGAGAGAGAGCGAGAGAGACAGAGAGAAAGAGAGACAGAGAGAGACAGAGATAGAGAGATAGAGAGATAGAGAGATAGAGAGAAAGAGAGAGATACTGAGAGACAGAAACAGAGAGAGAGATACTGAGAGAGATACAGAGAGAGATAGAGAGAGTTAGAGAGAGAGAGAGAGAGAGAGATGTAGAGAGAGAAAGAGATACAGAGAGAGAGAGAGCTACAGAGAGAGACAGAGAGAGATAGAGAGAGAGAGAGAGAGAGAGAGGGAGATAGAGAGAGATAGAGATACAGTGAGAGAGAGATACAGAGAAAGAGAGTGACAAATACAGAGAGAGAAAGAGAGATACAGAGCGAGATATAAAAAAGAGAGAGAGATAGAGAGAAAGACAGAGAGAGAGATACAGAGAGACAGAGAGAGAGACAGAGAGTGAGGTACAAAGAGAGATACAGAGAGAGAGATAGATACACAGAGAGAGAGAGAGAGATACAGAGAGAGAGAGCTATAGAGAGAGATAGAGAGAGTTAGAGAGACAGAGAGAAATACAGAGAGAGAGAGTGAGCGCTACAGAGAGAGAGAGAGAGAGATACAGAGCGAGGGAGATAGAGAGAGATAGAGATACAGTGAGAGAGAGATACAGAGAAAGAGAGTGAGAGATACAGACAGAAAGGGAGATACAGAGAGAGAGAGAGATACAGAGAGAGACAGATATACAGAGAGACAGAGAGAGAAAGAGAGAGAGAGAGATACATAGAGAGAGATACAGAGAGACAGAGAGATACAGAGAGACAGAGACAGAGAGACAGAGAGAGAGGTACAAAGAGAGATACAGAGAGAGAGAGTTAGGTACAGGGAGAGAGAGAGAGTGAGAGATACAGAGAGAGAGAGAGAGAGCTATAGAGAGAGATAGAGAGAGTGAGAGAGACAGAGAAATACAGAGAGAGAGAGATAGTGAGACAGAGAGAGAGATACTGAGAGACAGAGAGAGAGAGATACAGAGAGAGATAGAGAGAGAGATAGATACAGAGAGAGAGAGATATACAGAGAGAGAGAGAGATGCAGAGAGAGAGAGAGAGACAGAGAGAAATACAGAGAGAGAGATACAGACAGAGATAGATACAGACAGAGAGAGATACAGAGAGAGAGAGATACAGAGAGAGATAGATACAGAGAGAGAGAGAGAGAGATACAGAGAGAGAGATACAGAGAGAGAGAGAGAGAGATACAGAGAGAGAGAGAGAGAGATACAGAGAGAGAGATACTGAGAGAGAGAGAGACAGAGAGAGAGAGAGAAAGACAGAGAGAGAGAGATACAGAGAGAGAGATACAGAGAGAGAGATACAGAGGGAGAGATACACAGAGTGAAATAGAGAGAGAGAGATACAGAGAGACAGATATACAGTGAGACAGAGATAGAAAGACAGAGAGAGAGAGATACATAGAGAGAGATACAGAGAGACAGAGAGATACAGAGAGACAGAGACAGAGAGACAGAGAGAGAGGTACAAAGAGAGATACAGAGAGAGAGAGTTAGATTACAGGGAGAGAGAGTGAGA
>CM059444.1:459817-472317 GCA_030390025.1 Squalus acanthias | reverse complement strand
GTTCCCAATCCTCAGGTTTGCTGCTTTTTCTGGCCAATTTATATGTCCTCTCCTTGGATCTTATGCTATCCCTTATTTCCCTTGTTAGCCATGGTTGAGTCACCTTTTTTGTTTTATTTTTATACCAAACAGGGATGCACAAATTCTGTAGTTCATCCATGCGATCTTTAAATGTTTGCCATTGCCTATCCACCGTCATCCCTTTAAGTAACGCTCCCCAATCCAACCTAGCCAACTCGCGCCTCATACCATCGTAGACTCCTTTATTTAAATTCAGGACCCTAGTCTCTGAGACAACTACTTCACTCTCCATCTTAATGAAGAATTCTATCATATTATGATCGCTCCTCCCCAAGGGGCCTCGCACAACAAGATTGCTAATTAATCCTTTCTCATTACATAATACCCAATCTAAGATGGCCTGATCTCTAGTTGGTTCCTCGACATATTGGTCCAGGAAACCATCCCGTATACACTCTAGGAATTCCTCCTCCACAGTATTGTTACTAATTTGGTTAGCCCAATCTATATGTAGATTAAAGTAGATTAAAGTCATGCTACCCCACCTCCTTTTCCTTTTTGTCTGTCCTTCCTGAATATTGAATACCCCTGGATGTTGAATTCCCAGCCTTGGTCACCCTGGAGCCATGTCTCCGTAATCCCAATTATATCATATCCGTTTACATCTATTCATCCACCTTATTACGAATGCTCCTCGCATTAAGACACAAAGGGGTAGAAATTAGGTCACGCCCCATTTGGGGCGCAAATATCGTCCGCGCGCAAATATTAGCGCCTGGCGCTAATTATCGGCACTGACAGGAAACTTCACTTTTACCGCCCTGGGAGGTGAGTGGAGCGCTAAAGCAGGCGCTGCACACCTCTCTTAAGGCGCAAAGGCCTAGGAGTGAGGCGCTACCTCAGCGCACGAGCGCAGCGCAGCTGCTGCCAGTTAGCGAGGGAACACAGACACACTGGCGCCGGACACTTCTTAAAGCGGGGGGGGGCCACTTGCTCCCCAGCCACACCCTGCTCATTGCAGCCTTGAATCTCAGCCTGGAGAGACCTGTAATCCATTTTGCTGCCAAGCATGGAGAGGGTGAGAGAACGCGCTCATCGCTTCACCGAGCGGGCCTTGGATGCTCTGGTTGACGCAGTGGAGCGCAGACGATGCATGCTGTTCCCGGAGAGTGGCAGGAGGCCTTTGCCACGCGAGTTCAGAAGAGTGTGGAGGGAGGTGGCTCAGAGCGTCTCCTCCAGGAGCATGGTGCCCAGGACCCATGTCCAGTGCCGCAAAAAGTTCAACGACCTCACTCGGGTCGTCAGGGTGAGTGGCTTTTTCTCAATACCTCTCCATCCCTCCATCTCAACCTCACTCTATGGCCAGAGGGTCTTAAAACCCCAAAGCACAACACTCATGCAACACCTATGGCCCTTTCATCAAACACACACACACATTCCACACTTTGCATACAGTAAGGGCTATTCACCTATGGGAGGCACATCAGGCAAGACCATGGCTGCATATTGTAAGGGCTATTCACCTATGGGAGGCACATCAGGCAAGACCATGGCTGCATATTGTAAGGGCTATTCACCTATGGGAGGCACATCAGGCAAGACCATGGCTGCATATTGTAAGGGCTATTCACCTATGGGAGGCACATCAGGCAAGACCATGGCTGTATATTGACTCAGATGCTGTCCTTTTTCTTGCAGGCTAAGCTGGCTCATAATCGGAGACAGCAGCAACGGACGGGTGGAGGGCGGCTTCAGCTGCAACCCCTCAGCGATCTGGAGGAGCGCGTCCACAGGATTGTGGCAAGCCGGGTGATCGGTCCCGTCGCCACTGGAGACGCCGACCCCGTTGTGGACAGCAATGGTAAGGTCATCACCTTTTTGTCCTCTGTCCTTCCACTTGTCCCTCACAATACCAGCCTTTGACACTTTCAATCCAACTTGCTAACTCGCTGCACTTATTCCTCCCTTACTGCCACCCTGTCCTCACGCTAAAGCCACTCTTGTACCTCCCTGCTTTCAGATGGTGATTCACCAGCTGAGGAGATGGTCCCTGAAGCTGCCACTGGGAGTGATGCTGCAGCTGAGGAGGAAGAGGAAGCCGGAGCATCAGTGCCACCCTCTCCCGAGGAAGCCCATGGCCACACTGGGAACACGCCTTCCCCGGAGGGGAGCAGGGGGGAAGGGGCTGATGATGGTGAAGTTCCAGGACCCAGCGGGCTGCAGCAACGCCATTGGGGGGGGAGGGAAGAACGGGGGAGCAGGGGGGAAGGGGCTGATGATGGTGAAGTTCCAGGACCCAGCGGGCTGCAGCCACGCCATGGGGGGGGGAGGGAAGAACGGGAGCCTTCTCCCCAGAGGGAGAGTATGCCAGACACTATTAATGCAATGGACGCAGAGGAGGAGCGGCTGATTGCAGAAATGAACAGCCAGGCGGTGGGCATGCACACTGAGCTCATGGGTGCAGTGGGAAGGGTGCCCGAATGCATTGAGGCACTGGCAAGGAGTGTGGAGCACTTCGCTGTAGCACAGGCGGATGCCACACTAAAGCTTACTGCTGCAATTCAGTCACTGGCTGCCAGGAATCCATCTGAGACTGCTCTCATGCAGACTCAGATTGAGGCCACGCGAGCACTGACTGCTGCCATCCTCGATGGTTCGTGCACATGTCCCCGGGGCTGTCACCGCGCCGCAGCAGGCCAGCAATCTGTTCTCCGGCAAATTGCTCCGGATGCTGAAGTGCTGCCCCGTGGGAGTGCCAGTGTGTCGGGCGAGCAGGGAGTTGCTGTCCTCTCTCACGATGACAGCATTCCTGCTGCCAACACTGTCACTTCTCCACTGCACTTGCCACCGCCTGTAGGACAGACTGCTGCCGCCCATGCAGAGTTGGTGCAGTCTGCAGCCGGGCCCTCCAGGCCCAGAAGTGGTCGAGGCCGTCCTTCAGGGGCATCTGCAGTGTCAGGGTCTGACAAGCAGCAGCCTTCCACCAGCCTTGCTGCAGCCACTGAGGTCCCATTACGGAGGAGCAGTAGGGTTAGAAGGGGGGAAGTGCGCAAGGGAAGGAGATCACCCTCGAAGGGCAAAAAGTAGGAGGTGTGCCAAAATGCTGGTCATTTTTTTATTAAAGGCCGAGGTTCATGGCCCAACTTTTGTTTAGTGTTTTGGACATTATCTCCAGGTTGTGAGAACCAGTTATGTTATTGACTGTTTTTTTGTGTTTATTTCTATGAGTTTGTCATGAGGAATTGACACACACAGAGTTTGTACAATAAATAAGTTTCTGTATTCAAAATATACATGGCTGGTGGTTGGAATTATTGGTGCCTTGGCCGGCTTAGGGGTTGCGTGCTGGGTTGATTCGTGTTTGTAGCACTGGCAGGGGCCCTAGAAGCGGCTTGCTATTAGTCGTTGACGGACGGCCCTTGCAGTTTGACCATTGTGGGCCGCCCTCCTGCCTTGGTGCTGCTGCTGATCATCGTCCTCGGCCTGTTCCTCCTCTTCCTCCTCCTCCTCTTGTGGTGCTGCAAGGCCTGGTGGCATTGGCTGCGTCCTGAGGATTGCCATGTTGTGCAACATGCAGCACACCACTACGAATTTGGAAACTTGCTCAGGCGAGTACTGCAGGGCTCCTCCGGAATGGTCCAGACAGCGGAATCGTTGTTTGAGCACGCCGATTGTGCGCTCAATAATGTTCCTCGTTGCTTGTTGGCTTTCCTGGTACCGCAGCTCAGCAGGGGTGTTTGGCGCACGGAGCGGTGTCATCAGCCAGGTGCTCAATGCGTACCCCTTGTCCCCCAGAAGCCAACCAACTGGCTGATGCGGTGCCTCGAAAATTTCTGCCACAGTACTCTGGCGCAGGATGAAAGCATCGTGGCAGCTGCCCGGATAGTGGGCATTGACAGCGAGAATCACCTGTCTGTGGTCACAGACCAACTGCACATTCAAGGAATGGAACCCCTTTCTGTTCCGGAACTCCTCTGCATTCTCTCGCGGAGCACGCAAAGCCACATGCGTGCAGTCAATGGCGCCCTGCACCATGGGGAAGCCCGCTACCCTCGCAAAGCCCATAGCACGGTCATGCTGCTTGTCTGGGGTCATAGGGAAGGAGATGAAGTCTCGTCTCCTTGTGAAGAGGGCATTGGTGACCTGCCGGATGCAGCGATGCACCGCAAACTGGGAGATATTGGCGAGGTCCCCAACAGCAGCTTGGAATGAGCCAGTGGCGTAGAAGTTCAAAGCCACTGTGACCTTCACTGCCACCGACAGAGACGTCCTGGACCTCAGCTGAGGCTGCAGATCTGGCTGCAGCAGGTGGCAGAGCTCAGTGACCACCTCCTTGCTGAATCGCAGCCTTCGCAAACACAGCTCCTCGGACATGTGGATGTAGGAGAGCTGTTCACGATATACCCTGGGAGGGTAAGCTCTCCTGTACATGCGCCTGATGGCCCTCCTCCGTCTGGCCATCATTGCCACTCTCTGTCTGCGTCTCACTATCCTCCGATTGAGCTGGAGCAGGACGACGCCCCCAATCATTGCAGCCCCCATATTCTCTTTGCCAGAAAAGTAATGAGGTACAGCAACGAAAGTAGCAGCAAAGTTAGGATGAACTAGGCAAAACTACCTCACAAAGCGTTGAGTCAATGTAGAAGTCTCTCTCTCTCTCTCTCCGAATCTCTCTCTCTCTCTCAGAACGAGTGGTGCATAAATGTCGACCACAGAAAAAGACAGGAAGAGGCCCCCTTTAAATAGCGCCCCCCCCAGCCCCACACCGATTGATAACGTTCCAGTCTTCCGGTCGTTGGAAGCGCCAGGCGGTAAGGCAGGGGGCGCCACTCAATTTCCGCTCCGGGGCGCCCCAAGGGCGTTGCACCACGGAATAACGTCACAATCTGCGCGCGCAGGTGGTCGCAGCGGTAAGTTTTAGCGCCGCCGCACAATCTCAAGTTAAGTTCTCGAGCGGCGCAAACAGCGCTGCGCCCGGGCGTTAGCGCCTTAACGCCCCATTAGCGCCCATTTAAGGCGCTAACGGGAGGCGCAACCAACTGAATTTTTACCCCAAAGCCTTCAGGCTTGTTTTTTTAACACTCTTAATCCTTTTAGAATTATTATTTACTGTAGCCCTGTTTGATTTACACCCTTGATTTCTCTGCCTTCCACTTTTGCTTTTCTCCTTCCTGTCTTTTGCTTCTATCCTTGCTTCCCTTTCCTCTGTTTCCCTGCACAGGTTCCCAACCCCCTGCCATTTTAGTTTAAACCATCCCCAACAGCACTAGCAAACACTCCCCCTAGGACATCGGTCCCGGTCCTGCCCACGTGCAAACCGTCCAGTTTGTACTGGTCCCACCTCCCCCAGAACCGGTTCCAATGTCCCAGGAATTTGAATCCCTCCCCCTTGCACCATTCCTCTAGCCATGTATTCATCTGAAATATCCTTCTATTTCGACTCTGACTAGCACGCGGCACCGGTAGCAATCCTGAGATTACTACCTTTGAGGTCCTATTTTTTAAATTACCTCCTAACTCCCTATATTCAGCTTTTAGGACCTCATCCCGTTTTTTAGCTATATTGTTGGTACCTATATGCACCACGACAACTGGCTGTTCACCCTCCCCCTCCAGAATGCCCTGCAGCCGCTCCAAGACATCCTTGACCCTTGCACCAGGGAGGCAACATACCATCCTGGAGTCTCATTTGCTGCCGCAGAAACGCCTATCTATTCCCCTTATAATAGAATCCCCTATCACTATAGCTCTCCCGCTCTTTTTCCTCCCATCCTGTGCAGCAGAACCACCCATGGTGCCAGGAAGTTGGTTGCTGCTGCCTTCCCCCGATAAGCCATCTCCTTCAACAATATCCAAAGTGGTATATCTGTTTGAGAGGGGGATGTCCACAGGGGACCCCTGCACTACCTGCCTGCGCCTACTACTCTGCCTGGTGGTCACACATTTCCTTCCTGCCTGTGCAGCATTTACCTGCGGTGTGACCAACTTCCTAAGCGTGCTTCCACGATGTCCTCAGCATCGCGAATGCTCCAGTATGCATCCATTCGCAGCTCCAGCACCGCAATGCGGTCTGCCAGTAGCTGCAGCTGGATACACTTATCGAAACATTGAAACATAGAAGATAGGAGCAGGAGCAGGCCATTCAGCCCCTCGAGCCTGCTCCGCCATTCAATGAGATCATGGCTGATCATCCAAATTCAGTACCCTGTCCCTGCCTTCTCTCCATATCCCTTAATCCCTTTAGTTTTAAGAAATATATCTAACTCCTTCTTGAATATATTTAATGAATTGGCCTCTACTGCCTTCTGTGGTAGAGAATTCCACAGGTTCACCACTCTCTGGGTAAAGAAATTCTTCCTCATCTCAGTCCTAAATGGCTTATCCCTTATCCTTAGACTGTGACCCCTGGTTCTGGACTCCCCGGCCATCGGGAACATCCTTCCTGCATCTAGTCTATCTAGTCCTGTTAGAACTTTATAAGTTTCAATGAGATCCCCTCTCATTCTTTTACACTCCAGTGAGTATAAGCCCAATCGAACCAATCTCTCCTCATACGTCATTCCTGCCATCCCAGGTATCAGTCTGGTGAATCTTCGCTGCACTCCCTCCATGGCAAGAACATCCTTCCTCAGATAAGGCAACCAAAACTGCACACAATACTCAAGGTGTGGTCTCACCAAGGCCCTGTACAACTGCAGCAAGACATCCTTGTTCCTGTACTCGAACCCTTTCGCTACGAAGGCCAACATACCATTTGCCTTCTTAACCGCCTGCTGCACCTGCATGCTTACCTTCAGCGACTGGTGCACAAGGACATCCAGGTCTCGTTGCACTTCCCCTTCTCCCAATCCACTTCCCCTTCTCCCAATCTATTGCCATTCAGATAATAATCTGCTTCCCTGTTTTTGCCACCAAAGTGGATAACCTCGCATTTATCCACATTATATTGCATCTGCCATGCTTCTGCCCAATCACCCAACCCGTCCAAATCATACTGGAGTTTCTCAGCATCCTCCTCACGGCACACACTCCCACCCAGCTTTGTGTCCTCTGCAAACTTGGAGATATTACATCCAATTCCCTCGTCTAGATCATTAATATATATTGTGAATAGCTGGGGTCCAAGGACCGATCCCTGCGGTACCCCACTAGTCACTGCCTGCCACTCGGAAAAAGACCCGTTTATTCCAACTCTCTGCTTTCTGTCTGCCAACCAGTTCTCTATTCAAGTCAATACCTTGCCCCCAATAGAAACATAGAAACATAGAAACATAGAAACTAGGAGCAGGAGTAGGCCATTCGGCCCGTCGAGCCTGCTCCACCATTCAATACGATCATGGCTGATCATCCAAATCCAGTACCCTGTCCCTGCTTTCTCACACAGAATCCCCATCGAGCCTGCACCGACACATATCCCACCCTATCCCCGTAACCCCACGTATTTAATTCCCCCTAACATATCCCATCCTATCCCCGTAACCCCACATATTTAATCCCCCCCTAACACTAAGGGTCAATTTATCATAGCCAAATCAACCTAACCCGCACATTTTTGGACTGTGCCTTAACTTTACACGCGAATCTCTTATGCGGGACCTTATCGAAAGCCTTCTGAAACTCAAAATACACCACATCCACTGGTTCTCCCTTATCTATTCTACCAATTACATCCTCAAAAAATTCCAGTAGATTAGTCAAGCACGATTTACCTTTTGTAAATCCATGTTGACTTTGTCCGATCCTGTCACTGTTTTCCAAGTGCTCTGCTATTACATCTTTTATAATGGACTCTAGCATTTTCCCCACTACCGATGTCAGGCTTACTTATAATTCCCTGTTTTCTCTCTATCACCTTTTTTGAATAGTGGGGTAACATTAGCTACCCTCCAATCCATGGGTACTGTTCCAGAGTCTATCGAATTTTGGAAGATGACCAGCAATGCATCTACTATTTCTAGGGCCACTTCCTTAAGTACCCTAGGATGTAGATTATCAGGCCCTGGGGATTTATCGGCCTTCAATCCCGTCAATTTCCCCTAACACTGTTTCCCTACAAATACTGATTTCTTTCAGTTCCTCCCTCTCATTAGACCCTATGTTCCCCGACATCTCTGGGAGGTTATTTGTGTCCTCCTTTGTGAAGACCGAACCAAAGTATGTATTTAATTCGTCAGCCATTTCTTTGTTCCCCATTATAAATTCCCCTAATTCTGACTGCAAGGGCCATACACTTGACTTCACCAATCTTTTTCTCTTCACATATCTATAAAAGCTTTTACAGTCAGTTTTTATGTTCCCTGCAAGCTTACTCTCATACTCTATTTACCCCCTCTTAATTAATCCCTTTGTCCTTCTTTGCTGAATCCTATACTGCTCCCAATCCTCAGGTTTTCTGCTTTTTCTGGCAATTTATATGACCTCTCCTTGGAATCTTATGCTATCCATAATTTCCTTTGTTAGCCACGAATGAGTCACCTTTTTTGTTTTATTTTTATGCCAAACTGGGATGAACAAATTCTGTAGTTCATTCATGCGATCTTCGAATGTTTGCCATTGCCTATCCACCGTCAACCCTTTGAATGATATTCCCCAATCAGTCCTACCCAACTCGAGCCTCATACCATCGTAGTTTCCTTTATTTAAATTCAGGACCCTTGTCTCTGAGTCAACTACTTCACTGTCCAACTTAATGAAGAATTCTATCATAATATGATCGCTCCACACACATGGTCAACAGGGACACAGGAAGTGTCCCTGATTTCCCACAGAGCGCAGGAGGAGCATGCCATGGGGCTGAGTTGTGCTGCCATGACTTATCCTTTAATTAATTTAAATTAACTCAAATCAATACCACAAATTACACTACAATTAAATGATATACTCAAGGGCCCTTGTATACTAGCACTCCCTGCTACACAACTCTCTCTCTCTCTGTATCTCTCTCTCTCTGCATTTCTCTCTGTCTCTCTCTCTATCTGTATCGCTCTCTATCTCTCTCTGTCTCTCTCTCTGCATCGCTCTCTGTCTCTCTCTGTATTTCTCTCTTTCTCTCTCTCTCTCTCTGTCTCTCTCTCTCTCTGTATTTCTCTCTAGGTGTCTCTATCTGTATTGCTCTCTATCTCTCTCTGTCTATCTCTCTCTCTCTCTCTCTCTCTCTCTGTATCTCTCTCTCTCTCTGTATTTCTCTCTTTCTCTGTATCACTCTCTCTGTATCTCTCTATCTCTCTCTCTCTCTATCTCTCACTCTCTCTCTCTCTCTAGCTCTCCCTCTCACTGTGTATCTCGCTCTCTGTATCTCGCTCTCTCTCTTTCTCTCTCTTTCTCTCTCTCTCTCTCTCTATCTCTCTCTATCTCTCTCTATATCTCTCTCTCTCGGTATCTCTCTCTCTTTCAGTATCTCTCTCTGTATCTCTCTCTGTATCTCTCTCTCTGTCTCTATCTCCCTCTCTCTGTATCTCTCTCTCTCTCTGCATCTCTGTCTCTGTGTTTCTATCTCTCTCTGTATCTCTCACTCTCTCTGTATCTCTCTCACTGTCGCTCTCTCTCTGGGTATGTCGCTCTCTCTCTCTCTGTATCTCTCTCTTTCTCTCTATATCTCTCTCTCTCTGTATCTCCCTCTCTCTCTGTATCTCCCTCTCTCTCTGTATATCCCTCTATCTGAATCTCTCTCTGTATCTCTCTCTCTGTATCTGTATCTCTCTCTCTCTCTATCTATCTCTTTCCCGCTCTGTTTCACTCTCTTTATTTCTCTCTCTCTATTTCTCTCTCTCTCTGTATCTCTCTCTCTCTCTCTCTCTCTGTATTTCTCCCTGTATATCTCTCTCTCTGTATCTCTCTCTCTGTATTTCTCTCTGTCGCTCTCTTTCTCTCTCGGTATCTCTCTCTCTCTCTCTGTATCTCCCTCTCTCTCTCTCTGTATCTCACTCTCTCTCTCTGTATATCTCTCTCTCTCTCTATCACTCGCCCACTCTGTTTCTCTCGCCCACTCTGTTTCTCTCTCTGTTTCGCTCTCTCTGTATCTCTCACTCTCTCTCTGTATCTCTCTCTCTCTCTGTATTTCTCTCTGTCTCTCAGTCTCTCTCTGTCTCTCTCTCTCTCTCTCTCTGTATTTTGCTCTGTCTGTCTCTCTCTCTCTCTATCTCTCTTTCTATCTCTCTCTCTGTATCTCTCTCTCTCTGTATCTCTCACTCTTTCTCTCTCTGTCTCTCTCTCTCTGTATTTCTCACTCTATCTGTATCTCTCTCACTTTATTTCTCTCTCTCTGTATCTCCCTCTCTCTGTATCTCTCTCTCTCTCTGTATCTCGCTCTCTCTCTCTGTATCTCTCTCTCTCTCTCTATCTCTCTCGCTTTATTTCTCTCTCTCTGTATCTCTCTCTCTGTATCTCTCTCTCTCTGTATCACCCTGTCTCTGTATCTCTCTCTCTCTCTGTATCTCGCTCTCTCTCTCTCTCTCTGTATCTTTCTCTCTCTCTCTCTCTCACTGTAACTCTCTCTCTCTCTATCTCTTTTGGCCTCTCTCTGTATCTCGCTCTCTCTCTCTCTCTCTGTATCTCTCTCTCTCTCTCTCTCTCTCTAACTCTCTCTCTCTCTCTAACTCTCTCTCTCTCTGTATCTCTCTCTGTATCAATCTCTGTATCTCACCCTCTGTATCTCTCTCTCTATCTATCTCTCTCTCTCTCTCTCTGTATCTCTCTCTCTCTCCCTCTCTCTCTCTCTCTTTGTATCTCACTCACTTTATCTCTCTCAGTATCTCTCTCTCCCTCTCTCTCTCTCAATCTCTCTCTGTATCTCTCTTGCTCTGTATCTCTCTCTCTGTATCTCTCTCTCTGAATCTCTCTCTCTCTATGTATCTCTCTCGCTCTCTGCATCTCTCTTTCGCTCTCTCTCTGTCAGTGTATCTCTCTCTCTGTATCTCTCGCTCTGTATTTCTCCCGCTCTGTTTCTCTCTCTGTATCTCTCTATCCCTCTCTTTATTTCTCTCTGTATCTCTCTCTCTCTGTCTCTCTCTCTCAGTAACGCTCTCTCTGTATTTCTCTCTCTCTCTCTCTCACTGTATCTCTCTCTCTCTCTCTCTGTATCTCCCTCTCTCTCTCTCTCTGTATCTCTCTCTTTCTCTCTGTATATCACTCTCTCTCGCTCTGTGTCTCTCTCTCTCTCTATCTCTATCACTCGCCCACTCTGTTTCACTCGCCCACTGTTTCTCTCTCTCACTCGATCTCTCTCTGTATCTCTCATTCTCTCTCTCTGTCTCTCGCTCTGTCTCTCTCTCTCTCTCTGAATTTCTCTGTCTGTCTCTCTCTATCTCTCTTTCTATCTCTCTCTCTGTCTCTCTCTCTCTCTCTCTGTATTTCTCTCTGTCTGTCTCTCTCTATCTCTCTTTCTATCTCTCTCTCTGTATCTCTCTCTCTGTATCTCTCACTCTTTCTCTCTCTCTCTGTCTCTCTCTCTCTCTCTCTCTATTTCTCACTCTATCTGTATCTCTCTCGCTTTATTTCTCTCTCTGTATCTCCCTCTCTCTGTATCTCTCTCTCTCTCTGGATCTCGCTCTCTCTCTCTCTCTGTATCTCACTCTCTCTGTATCTCTCGCTTTATTTCTCTCTCTCTCTGTATCTCTCTCTCTGTATCTCTCTCTCTCTCTCTCTCTTACTCTCTCTCTCTCTGTCTGAATCCCTCTCTGTATCTCTCCCTGTATCACTCTCTGTATCTCATTCTCTCTGGCTATCTATCTCTCTCTCTCTCTCTCTGTATCTCTCTCTCTCTCCCTCTCTCTCTCTTTGTATCTCACTCACTTTATCTCTCTCTCAGTATCTCTCTCTCCCTCTCTCTGAATCTCTCTCTGTGTATCTTTCTGTCTCTCACTGTATCTCTCTGTGTATCTCTCTCTCTCTCTCTCTCTTTCTCTTGCTCTATCTCTCTCTCTCTCTGAATCACACTCGCTCTGTATCACTCTCTCTATCTCTGTCTCTCACTCTATCTCTCTCTCTCTCTCTCTGCATCAGTCTCTCTGAATCTCTCTCTCTCTCTCTCTCTCTGTATCTCTCTCTCTCTCTGTGTCTCTGTGTATCTCTCTCTCTCTGTATCTCTCACTCTCTCTGTATCTCTCTCTGTGTATCTCCCTCTCTCTCAGTATATTCCTCTATCTGTATCTCTCTCTCTGTATCTCTCTCTGTATTTCTCTCTATATATCTCTCTCTCTCTATGTATCTCTCTCTCTGTATTTCTCTCTGTATCTCTCTCTCTGTCTCTCTCTCTCTGTATCGCTCTCTCTGTATTTCTCTTTCTCGCTCTCTCTCTGTATCTCTCTCTCTCTCTCTTTATCTCTCTCTGTATCTCTCTCTCTCTCTCTGTATCTCTCTCTCTCTCACTTTATCTCTCTCTCTCTCTATCTCGCTCCCTGTCTCTGTGTATTTCTCTCTCTGTATCTCTATCTCTCTCGCTCTCTCTATCTCGCTTTCTCTTTCTCTCTCTGTATCTCACT
>CM059444.1:449817-457317 GCA_030390025.1 Squalus acanthias | reverse complement strand
CTCTCTCTCTCTGCAGTATCTCTCTCTCTCTGTCTGAATCCCTCTCTGTATCTCTCTCTGTATCTCTCTCTATCGCTCTCTGTATTTCTCTCTCTCTCTCTTTCTCACTCTGTATCTCTCTCAATCTCTCTCTCTATCCCTCGCCCACTCAGTTTCTTTCTCTGAATCACTCTCGCTCTGTATCACACTCTCTATCTCTGATCTCACTCTATCTCTCTATCTCTCTGCATCACTCTCTCTGAATATCTCTCTCTCTCTCTGTATCTCTCTCTCTGTATCTCTCTCTCTGTATCTCTCTCTATATATATATCTCTCTCTCTCTCTCTCTGTGTATCTCTCTCTCACTCTCTGTATTTCTCTCTTTATCTCTCTCTCTCTGTCTCTCTCTCTCTGTATCGCTCTCTCTCTCTCTCTGTATCTCTCTCTCTCTGTATCTCTCTCTGTATCTCTCTCTCTCTCTCTCTCTCTCTGTATCTCTCTCTCTCTATCTCTCACTTTATCTCTCTCTCTCTCTATCTCACTCTCTGTCTCTCTGTATCTCTCTCTCTGTATCTCTCTCTCTGTATCTCACTGTCTCTCTCTGCTGTATCTCTATCTCTCTGTCTGTATCCCTCTCTGTATCTCTCTCTGTATCTCTCTCTATCGCTCTTTGTATGTCTCTCTCTCTCTCTATCCCTCGCCTACTCAGTTTCGCTCTCTGTCTCGCTCTCTCTCTGTATCTCACACTCTCTCTCTCTGTCTCTCTCTCTGTCTCTGTATTTCTCTCTGTGTCTCACTCTCTCTCTCTCTGTCTCTCTCTCTCTGTATTTCTCTCTGTCTCTCTCTCTCTCTGTATTTCTCTCTATATCTTTCTCTCACTCTTTCTCCCTCTCTCTGTCTCTCTCTCTGTGTATCTCGCACTCTCTCTCTCTGTATCTCTCACTCTGTATTTCTCTCTGTCTCTGTATCTCTCTCTCTCTGTATCTATTCTGCTCTCTCTCTCTCTGTATCTCTCTCTGTCTATCTCTGTATCTCGCTCTCTCTCTCTCTCTCTCTCTCTGTATCTTGCGCTCTCTCTCTCTGTATCTCTCTCTCTCTGTCTCTCTGTATCTCTCTCTCTCTGTCTCGCTCTCTCTCTCGCTGTATCTCTCTCTCTGTCTCTCTCTCTGTATCTCTCTCTCTCTCTGTATCTCTCTCTCTCAGTCTCTCCCTCTCTGTATCTCTCTCTCTCTGTATCTCTCTCTATCTGTATCTCTCTCTCTCTGTAACTCTCTTTCTCTGTATCTCTCTCTCTCTCTGGCTCTCTCTCTCTGTATCTCTCTCTCTGTCTCTGTATCTCTATCTCTCTATCCCTCTCTCTCTATCTCTCTCTCTATCTCTCTCTCTCTATCTCTCTCTCTCTGTATCTCTCTCTCTCTCTGTAACTCTCTCTCTCTGTCTCTCTCTCTCTCAGTCTCTCCCTCTCTGTATCTCTCTCTCTCTGTATCTCTCTCTATCTGTATCTCTCTCTCTGTAACTCTCTCTCTCTGTCTCTCTCTCTCTCTGTATCTCTCTCTCTTTATCTCTCTCTCTATCTCTCTCTCTCTGTATCTCTCTCTGTATCTCTCTCTCTCTGTCTCATTCTCTCTCTGTATCTCTCTCTCTCTGTCTCTCTCACTCTCTGTGTATCTCTCTCTTTGCATCTCTGTCTCTCTCTCTGTCTCTCTCTCTCTGTTTCTCTCTCTCTGTATCTCGCTCTCGCTGTATCTCTCTCTCCGTATCTCTCTCTCTCTGACTCTTTGTGTATATCTCTCTCTGTATCTCTCTCTCTCTGTGTCTCTCTCTCTCTCTGTATCTCTCACTGTATCTCGCTCTCTCTCTCTCTGTCTCACTCTCTATCGCACGCTCTCTCTCTGTCTCACTCTCTCCCTCTGTCTCACTCACTCTCTGATCTCTCTCGCTCTCTCTGTATCTCTCTCTGTATCTCTCTCACTGTATCTCTCTCTCTCTGTATCTCTCTCTCTCTGTATCTCTCTAGCTCTCTGTCTCACTCACTCTCTGAATCTCTCTCTCTGTATCTCTCTCGCTGTATCTCTCTCTGTATCTCTCTCTCGCTGTCTCTCTCTCTCTGTATCTCTCTCTCTCTGTCTCTCTCTCTCTGTATCTCTCTCTCTGTATCTCTCTCTCTCTCTGTCTCTCTCTCTCTCTCACTGTCTCACTCTCTCTCTGTATCTCTCCCTGACTCTCTGTATCTAACTCTCTCTCTCTCTCTCTCTGTGTATCTCTCTCTCTTTATCTCTCCCTCTGTCTCTCTCTCTCTCTGTATCTCTCTCTCACTCTGTATCTCCCTCTTTCTCTGTATCTCTGTCTCTCTCTCTCTCTGTATCTCTCTCTCTCTGTGTCTCTCGCTCTGTCTCTCAGTATCAATCTCTTTCTGTCTCAATCTCTCTCTGTATCTCTCTCTCGCTGTATCTCTCTCTCTGTCTCTCTCTCTGTATCTCTCTCTGTATCTCTCTCTCTCTGTATCTCTCTCTCTCTCTGTATCTCTCTCTCTCTGTCTCACTCTCTCTTTTTGTCTCATTCTCTCTCTGTATCTCTCTCTGTATCTCTCTCTCTGTATCTCTTTCTCTCTCTATGTCTCTCTCTCTCTCTGTGTCTCTCTCTCTGTCTCGCTCTCTCTCTCTGTATCTCTCTCTCTCTGTATCTCTCTCTCGCTGTATCTCTCTCTCGCTGTATCTCCCTCTCTCTCTCATTCTCTCTCTGTATCGCTCTCTCTGCCTCTCTATCTCTGTCTCTCTCTATCTGTCTCTCTCTATCTCACTCTCTCTCTGTGCCTCTCTCGCTCTTTATCTCTCTCACTCTTTATCTCTCTCTCTGTCTCTCTCTCTCTCTCTCTCTCTGTTTCTCTCTCTCTGTATCTCTCTCTCTGTATCACTCTCTCTCTGTATCTCTCTCTTTATCTCACTCTGTATCTCTCTCTGTCTCTCTCTGTCTCTCTCTCTCTGTATCTCTCTCTCTGTATCTCTCTCTCTCTGTCTCTCTCTGTCTCTCTCTCTCTCTGTATCTCTCTCTCTATCTATCTCTCTGTCTCTCTCTCTGTCTCTCTCTGTATCTCTCTCTCTCTCTGTCTCTCTCTGTATCTCTCTCTCTGCCTCTCTCTCTTATCTCTATCTCTCTCTCTGTCTCACTCTCTCTGTATCTCTCTCTCTCACTCTCTGTATCTAACTCTCTCTCTCTCTCTCTGTCTCTATCTATCTCTATATCTCTATCTGTATCTCTCTCTCTGTATCTCTCTCTCTGTCCCTCTCTCTGTATCTCTCTCTCACTCTGTCTCACTCTCTCTCTCTCTGTCTGTCTCTCTCTGTCTCTCTCTCGCGCAGTATCTCTCTCTCTCTCTCTCTGTATCTCTCTCTCTCTGTATCTCTCTCTCTCTGTATCTCTCTCTCAATCTCTCTGTCTCTCTCTCTCTATCTCCCTCTCTGTATCTTGCTCTCTGTGTATCTCTCTCTCTCTCTGTCTCATTCTCTCTCTGTATCTCTCTCTGTATCTCTCTCTCAATCTCTCTGTCTCTCTCTCTCTATCTCCCTCTCTGTATCTTGCTCTCTGTGTATCTCTCTCTCTCTCTCTCTGTCTCCCTCTCTGTCTCACTCTCTCTCTCGCTGTATCTCTCTCTCCCTGAGTCTCTCTCGCTCTTTATCTCTCTCTCTGTCTCAATCTCTCTCTCTGTCTCCCTCGCTCTCTGAATCTCTCTCTCTGTATCTCTCTCTCGCTGTATCTCTCTCTCTCTCTGTCTCTCTCTCTCTGTATCTCTCTCTCTCTGTATCTCTCTCTCTGTCTCTCTGTATCTAACTCTCTCTCTCTCTCTCCCTGCATCTCTCTCTCTGTCTCTCTCTCTGTATCTCTCTCACTCTGTGTCTAACTCTCTCTCTCTCACTTTCTGTGTCTCTCTCTCTGTGTATCTCTCTCTCTTTATCTCTCTCTGTCACTCTCAGTCTTTATCTCTCTCTCTCTGTATCTCTCTCTCTCTCTGTATCTCCCTCTTTCTCTGTATCTCTGTCTCTCTCTCTCTCTGTAACTCTCTCTCTCTGTATCTCTCTCTCTCTGTCTCAATCTCTCTCTGTTTCTCTTTCTCTCTCTGTGTCTCTCTCTCTCTGTTTCTCTCTCTCTGTCTCTCTGTATCTCTCTCTCTCTGTCTCGCTATCTCTTTCTCGCTGTATCTCTCTCTCTGTCTCTCTCTCTCTGTATCTCTCTCTCTCTCTGTATCTCTCTCTCTCTCTGTATCTCTCTCTCTGAGTCTCTCCCTCTCTGTATCTCTCTTTCTCTGTATCTCTCTCGCTCTGCATCTCTCTCTCTCTCTGTAACTCTCTCTCTCTGTCTCTCTCTCTGGCTCTCTCTCTGTATCTCTCTCTCTCTGTCTCTGTATCTCTATCTCTCTATCCCTCTCTCTCTATTTCTCTCTCTATCTCTCTCTCCCTATCTCTCTCTCTCTGTATCTCTCTCTCTTTATCTCTCTCTCTCTAACTCTCTCCCTATCTCTCTCTCTCTGTATCTCTCTCTCTTTATCTCTCTCTCACTAACTCTCTCTCTATCTCTCTCTCTCTCTGTGTAACTCTCTCTCTCTGTATCTCTCTCTCTCTGTCTCAATCTCTCCCTGTTTCTCTTTCTCTCTCTGTGTCTCTCTCTCTGTCTCTCTGTATCTCTCTCTCTCTGTCTCGCTCTCTCTCTCGCTGTATCTCTCTCTCTGTCTCTCTCTCTGTATCTCTCTCTCTCTCTGTATCTCTCTCTCTCTCTGTATCTCTCTCTCTCAGTCTCTCCCTCTCTGTATCTCTCTCTCTCTGTATCACTCTCTCTCTGTATCTCTCTCTTTATCTCACTCTGTATCTCTCTCTGTATCTCTCTCTCTCTCTCTCTCTGTCTCTCTCTCTCTGTATCTCTCTCTCTGTATCTCTCTCTCTGTATCACTCTCTCTCTGTCTCTCTCTGTCTCTCTCTCTGTATCTCTCTCTCTCTGTATCTCTCTCTCTCTCTGTATCTCTCTCTCTCAGTCTCTCCCTCTCTGTATCTCTCACTCTCTGTATCTCTCTCTCTATCTGTACCTCTCTCTGTAACTCTCTCTCTCTGTCTCTCTCTCTCTCTGGCTCTCTCTCTCTGTATCTCTCTCTCTGTCTCTGTATCTCTATCTCTCTATCCCTCTCTCTCTATCTCTCTCTCTCTATCTCTCTCTCTCTGTATCTCTCTCTCTCTTTATCTCTCTCTCTCTAACTCTCTCTCTATCTCTCTCTCTCTGTATCTCTCTCCGTATCTCTCTCTCTCTGTCTCATTCTCTCTCTGTATCTCTCTCTCTGTCTCTCTCACTCTCTGTGTGTCTCTCTCTTTGCATCTCTGTCTCTCTCTGTCTCTCTCTCTCTGTTTCTCTCTCTCCGTATCTCTCTCTCTCTGACTCTTTGTGTATATCTCTCTCTGTATCTCTCTCTCTGTGTCTCTCTCTCTCTCTGTATCTCTCACTCTATCTCGCTCTCTCTCTCGCTGTCTCACTCTCTATCGCACTCTCTCTCTCTCTGTATCTCTCTCTCTCTGAGTCTCTCGCTCTTTATCTCTCTCTCTGTCTCACTCTCTCCCTCTGTCTCACTCACTCTCTGATCTCTCTCTCTCTCTGTAACTCTCTCTGTATCTCTCTCACTGTATCTCTCTCTCTCTGTATCTCTCTCTCTCTCTGTATCTCTCTAGCTCTCTGTCTCACTCACTCTCTGAATCTCTCTCTCTGTATCTCTCTCGCTGTATCTCTCTCTGTATCTCTCTCTCGCTGTCTCTCTCTCTCTGTATCTCTCTCTCTGTCTCTCTCTCTCTGTATCTCTCTCTCTGTATCTCTCTCTCTCTCTGTCTCTCTCTCTCTCTCACTGTCTCACTCTCTCTCTGTATCTCTCCCTGACTCTCTGTATCTAACTCTCTCTCTCTCACTCTCTCTGTCTCTCTCTCTGTGTATCTCTCTCTCTCTTTATCTCTCCCTCTGTCTCTCTCTCTCTCTCTCTGTATCTCTCTCTCACTCTGTATCTCCCTCTTTCTCTGTATCTCTGTTTCTCTCTCTCTGTATCTCTTTCTCTCTCAGTGTCTCTCGCTCTGTCTCTCAGTATCAATCTCTTTCTGTCTCACTCTCTCTCTGTATCTCTCTCTCGCTGTATCTCTCTCTCTGTCTCTCTCTCTGTTTCTCTCTCTGTATCTCTCTCTGTATCTCTCTCTCTCTGTATCTCTCTCTCTCTGTCTCACTCTCTCTCTTTGTCTCATTCTCTCTCTGTATCTCTCTCTGTATCTCTCTCTGTATCTCTCTCTCTGTATCTCTTTCTCTCTCTATGTCTCTCTCTCTCTGTGTCTCTCTCTCTCTGTCTCTCTCTCTCTCTCTCTGTATCTCTCTCTCTCTGTATCTCTCTCTTGCTGTATCTCTCTCTCGCTGTATCTCTCTCTCGCTGTATCTCCCTCTCTCTCTCATTCTCTCTCTTGATGTCTCTCTCTGCCTCTCTATCTCTGTCTCTCTCTCACTGTCTCTCTCTATCTCACTCTCTCTCTGTGTCTCTCTCGCTCTTTATCTCTCTCACTCTTTATCTCTCTCTCTGTCTCCCTCTCTCTCTCTGTTTCTCTCTCTCTGTATCTCTCTCTCTGTATCACTCTCTCTCTGTATCTCTCTCTTTATCTCTCTGTATCTCTCTCTGTATCTCTCTCTCTCTCTCTCTCTGTCTCTCTCTCTGTCTCTCTCTCTGTCTCTCTCTCTCTGTATCTCTCTCTGTATCTCTCTCTCTGTATCACTCTCTCTCTGTATCTCTCTCTTTATCTCTCTCTCTGTATCTCTCTCTGTATCTCTGTCTATCTCTCTCTCTCTGTATCTCTCTCTCTGTCTGTATCTCGCTCTCTCTCTCTCTCTCTGTATCTTTCTCTCTCTCTCTCTCTCACTGTAACTCTCTCTCTCTCTATCTCTTTTGGCCTCTCTCTGTATCTCGCTCTCTCTCTCTCTCTCTGTATCTCTCTCTCTCTCTCTCTCTCTAACTCTCTCTCTCTCTAACTCTCTCTCTCTCTCTGTATCTCTCTCTGTATCAATCTCTGTATCTCACCCTCTGTATCTCTCTCTCTATCTATCTCTCTCTCTCTCTCTTTCTCTGTATCGCTCTCTCTCTCCCTCTCTCTCTCTCTCTTTGTATCTCACTCACTTTATCTCTCTCAGTATCTCTCTCTCCCTCTCTCTCTCTCAATCTCTCTCTGTATCTCTCTTGCTCTGTATCTCTCTCTCTGTATCTCTCTCTCTGAATCTCTCTCTCTCTATGTATCTCTCTCGCTCTCTGCATCTCTCTTTCGCTCTCTCTCTGTCAGTGTATCTCTCTCTCTGTATCTCTCGCTCTGTATTTCTCCCGCTCTGTTTCTCTCTCTGTATCTCTCTATCCCTCTCTTTATTTCTCTCTGTATCTCTCTCTCTCTCTGTCTCTCTCTCTAACGCTCTCTCTGTATTTCTCTCTCTCTCTCTCTCACTGTATCTCTCTCTCTCTCTCTCTCTCTCTGT
>CM059444.1:434817-444817 GCA_030390025.1 Squalus acanthias | reverse complement strand
CTGCAATTATAGTGCACAGTTCTTCCATTTCCCGCCCAACTACAATGTCCATTCTTTTGTTTAAGGTTTGGCGCCCAAAATGTCCTGTATGGGTGATCTCTGTCCTTAATGGGTTTCGGGGCTACTCCTGAATGTTTGAGTACCTGTTAATATTTCTCCCATTGTTAAATCGGTCGGTGTTCCCCCTGGAGGGGTTTGGGGGCTTCCAAGTGTCCTGTATAACTACCTGCTAACGGCTCTCTCATCGTAGAGCCGTTGGGAGTTTACATATTAATGTCCTTTGGATGGGCCTTTGATGGCTTTCCTTTGTACCTGGGAGACCGATTCCAGTATCGATGTTTATACTGTAAACCCATAATGTCCTGTGTATTGTCTTCACTGTGCTGAATCGTTATCGATCTCGCAAGAATGTTTATTGGAACGCCATCTTGTCTGCCTGCTGAAAAGTCTAGAATGTTCTGTCACGCGGTGCGGCGGCCATTTTACAGGCTGCTTGTGTCCAATTCAAACCTGACAGCATTCTGCTGAAATAAAAGCTGTTTGAACGAAACTTTGTGTTTGCTCCTTATTAATCAAATCGCGATAATTGCGAATTCTACAGTCCCTCCTGTTGATGCGAATAACTCCGCTTATCGTATCAAAAACTCAGTGGTGAGCAATCTTATCTCGATTTCACTCCGAATCCAGTAAATTAATCCCATAAATTTTAACTTCACTAGGGTCTCTGTGTCGTCCTCATTTCCCAAGAAAAATCACACTTTATATCACCATAGGCATCATTTGCCCTTAAACTTACACCACTTGTTTTCCTTCCCGGCGTAACCAGGCCGATACCTCACGCATCACCTGTATATTTGTCTTTTATTCAAGGGAAGGAAAAACAAAACCCAAAAACCAAACAATCAACACCATCACCAAAATAAACAAATCCTAACTCTTAAACATATCGAGTTTCCAACGTATTTACAATGAGTACAAACTTCCGCGGCGCACGTGGCGAGCGGGAGTGACGCCATTTTCCCATTACACTGCGCTCTCATCGTGCACGCGCACGTAACGTTCTCGCCACTCTCCCGTGTTCTCATGCTTGGTGAGGCGCTTGTCTCTTTTACAATGTATGAACAAAAGGTATACTACAATAAACACTTGACAGACGACTAAAATGTGGGAGGCTATTCTGACCCATGAGGGCACTTCAATATTCGTGAACAGATTCCACCACGGTGGAACCACTATGTCCAAAATGTCTGTACCTATCTCGACGGTTTTCTGTTCTAATGTATAGAAATGCTTTTGTGACACCGCGACGGCTTTCAGAAGTTTGGTTAAATGCTCAGGGAGAGGGGGAATGAGGTACCCAAAATGTGCGACAAATCGCTGCAAGTCGGTAAAATTCTCTTTTACTGTGAGATGAACAGTGGATGGTTCAGGGATTGGGATAATTCGCTGTTGTGCTACTTGAACTTCAGCCCTGGGTTTAAAACAGAAACTGCTGTCACTCACCGGACACCGGCTACGGTTTCCATGCTGGTAGTGTTGCGCTGCAGTGGTAACACAATATGTTCCACCCCCGATGTATGCTACCTGCGGAGGCACATGATCTTGTGCCATTGCCTCCATGGTGCAATTCATGGACTTGGCGCCAGCCGTTCTGAACCCGCACTGTGGTGTTAAAAAGGCATTCAAGTGCTGGGGGCACAGTATTATGTGTGCTCCCCTGCCACGACAACCAGAGAGATCTGTACCTGTCATCGTTTGCTCCCAGCGGATGACGTAAGGTGGAACTGCTGCATAACGAATGTGGGCTCCCCCCTGAATGACACCAATGTTCTCTACCCGATACACCGGGGCGGGCTTTGCTGTGTTGCCCAAAACCGGCATGCGTAATACTATTCCCATAATAGTATGGTTTGAACGTCCGCAGTCCACGGGGACTGGGTAAGCTTCTGAAGCTAGCCTGAGCTGGCACGGACTTAATGCGTTCTGAAAAGGGTGGAGCGCCCGCAGGTGTTTGTTACTTATCCAGGACGGAACCAAACCTTGTTTTAAATCCTCCAAATTACTGCGGCCCTCGCCCAGTAACCACGCCCCGTAAAGCACGCACACCTCGTTCTGCGCAGCTTGATCGGATGCATTCCGATCTTCCCTAATCAGGGCATTTACCGTACGCGCATGTTTCTCCAGCTCTGCTATGATTTCCTTTAAGTGTAGTGTCATGGCTTGGTCCTCGTGCAGACCCGACCCTACCACTTTATTCTCATCTGTAAGAATATCCTTTAACTGTGTTTTTAAACCATTAATCTGGGTCTGCAGCTCCACACTGTCTAGAGCGTTGACCACAGATGTCCCTGTGTTAAAAGCAGTGAACGCATCGTTCACCAAACCCCTTCTTTGTGTCCCCACCTGATCCAAAACTTCCTGCGGTGCGGTATATAAACTTGTCTTATCAATTTCTGCAAAATCAAACTCGTAAAATTGCCTGAACATCTTGGTCAACAGGACCTGGTACAACTGTTCCGTCTTTTTGGGGCACCACTCTGGTAACCGTACCTCAGTGAGATTTAAAATCACCGAGGCCACCGCGTAATGCACTCCCTGAAATAGTATCTGGTCTGTGGGGACCAGTACCAAACCGTTCCCGGGTCCCTTACTAGTTTTAGGGCACCCTTCTTCCTCAGTTAGAACTACCGGAATCGTGGGCGGGGCTTTGCGTGGGCGCGTAATGAGCTCAGTGGCATTTACTGGGATCGGAGAGTATGGGGCTCCGCACCCCCTGGTGCTCGCATCCCACCTCATCCCCTGTCCGTTATCCTGCCACTGGTTAATAAAGAATATGGAGATGCCTTTGGGGCAAACGTACTTTGACCCCCACATACAAACATAAATCCCCTCATCCGGTTCCCACCATTTGTCCCAACAGACTTTCACTTGTCCATCTGTCCCCGTAATTGTCCGATGGGTATTATTACCCAGTCGCTCCCACTCAACCGAAGAGTTCCTCATAGTTTTGCTCAGCTTTCGCAGCCACCACCATCGGCTCAATGGGACATTCCCACTGCAGGTCAAACAAATCCGTTTGCCGACGGTGACGCTGATCCTGGGTGCGATGATCCATACTTTGGGGCACATTAAAGAAGTCTCTTTGTAGGCGAACCCCGATGTGCTGGAATACTCCGTTGAGTTCGTTCCCAGCCATCCTGGCCACCTTCCCTTGTGGAAATAGGTGCTGGTCCCTTCTGCCTTCCGTCTCCCGGTCCCATCCACCGCGATGGGGGCCGTGTCCCCGGAACATCCAAACACCACGACATCCTTGGTGAGGCCCCGATAGGCCAATCCACATCCGATTGCCACGAGCAAAACTAGAAGTCGTTCCATCCTTCCTTGGTTCCTGTGATCAGATAGAATGAGGTAGCCAGCCTCGCAAAAAGTCTCTGGCTTTTGTGAAGGGTGAGCGGGTCCCCTGACCTCGCCTCACGTAAACTTCAACGTTTGCTAAATAGACTTCCTCTAAACCTAGCCTTAAAACTCCCATCATTTTGTCGTTATCTGTTAAAAACACTACAAACTTAACCTTATTAAAACTTAAACTTAACCTTGAACTATAAACTTAAAACTTAACCTTAAACTAATACTTTACAATGCCGCCCGTTCTCAGGGCGGCCCCTTTAAATCCTGAGAAGGCTGCTGCGAGCTCTTCCCGACGGTGGGAGGGCACTGACCCTTCCCTCTGATCTGCCGCAGCCTGTTGCTGCGCTGACCCTTTCCTCTGATCTGCCGCAGCCTGTTACTGCTTCGATGTGGCCTGTCTCTACCCGGGTTATCTTAACCTGAAACTTACGCCCTGGGGCAGCCTGTGGACCTGACCACATCTTCCTGGGCTGGGGTACTCTGCTTGACCTACGGGGAATTGCTATGGGCGGGGGCTCCGTGACGGACGGACCGGGTCCCGAGACCTTCAACGGGATGACCTGGGGTTCCATCACAGGCGCCAGCCCCGCCTCCGCTGACTCCGCCTCCCTAACCTCGGGGCTGGCAGTTCGGGGCCCCGCCCTGCTCGGCCCAGCAGGCGGCCCTTCACTCGCGAACTCTGCCTCCCCTGAGGACTGGACGTTCAAAGCGGGCGGCCACACCTCTGGGAACCACATAGCGGCTGGCCCGGCCTCCTCTAGCTCCTTCCTCCTGCTGTCGGGACCTGCAGCTTGTGTGTCCACCCCGTATGGATCTCTACCTAGCGGCCCCAATCCTTCCAGACCGTTCCTCTGAAACCACCCGTCATCATCACTATGCTCATCTGCACTATCCTCATCTGACCAGGGTACCCTGGGGTCCTCGTCATCTAACCCCCAACTCCAGAAAAACGCTGCATGATCGTCCGGGATGTCCCTTCCCCTGATGCAAGCTGCTACGCCTGCCTGTGTGCCTTGTGGTCCTACCTGGGGCTGTGCTTCCCCACTCGCAGGTCTGGCCCCTCCCTTAAGACAGGCCACCGCCCCTGCTTGTTTCTGTGAAATCTCACCTGCTGGAGGCTGCAGATTTCTATCCTGTTTTAAATCCTCATACTCCCTGCTCCTGGCTACCCTGTAGGCTGCTTTTATCTCTCTAAGCTGCCCTTCTAGCCTGAGCACGTCTAACTTTCCCATTGATCGGGCGTTCTCCTCCCGCAGGGTCTGCTCTCTAAGCTGCCCTTCCAGCCCATCTATTTTCCCTATTAAGCGGGCGTTCTCCTCCCGCAAGGCCTGCTCTTTTAACCTGGCCTCCTCACCGCAGACCCCCTCCTGTGCGTGTCTTTTAAAAGGACACAGGTAGGCAGGCTGCGTGGACTCTAGTCATTGGGTACTATTAGACGGTCCTGCGGCACCTACGGGGCCGGTTGCGACCGCCACCTGTCCACGCGCATTCAAAACCATCTTGCGCATGACTCCTAACACTGCTTCGAGGTCTTCGGGAGAGGTGGGTGCCTTTGCTTCCTTAGCCGGGACAGGCGCCTGGGTTCGGACCGCGGGATTTTTATCCTTGGAATCCTTCCAAGGGTTCCTGCAGTGCTTGCGCCAGTGCCCTGTCTTCCCACACCCGTAACAGGCATTACTTGCCTGTGGGGCGCGATTACCCTCCTGATGCCACTCTCTTTGAGCCGGGGCTGCGGGTCGTACCTCATGTACTCTTCCCTTAAAGGGACGTGTTGCCATACCCCTTATGTTACGGTAACCTAACGTGAGTCGATTCAAGACCGACTCTTCCGTAAGGTTGAGGTCATTGGGATCGAACCAGGCTTTTGCCTGCTCTCTAACGGCTGGTAAACTGTTGGCTATTATGCACCTAAGCCAATGAATTAAAGCGGCGCCTTCCACATCTTCGCGCTCGGGCGCACCTAGACAGCTGCGCTCATATACTGGCCACAGCCTGTCGGCAAAAACCTTCGGGGGTTCTCCCTCCATCTGCACTGTCTGTCCCACTCTAGCAAACGGACCTCCGTCGTTCGCTCCCACTACTTCTAGGACCTCATTTTTCAATTCCTCATAACTTTTATTACCCCTCTTGCTATCGCCTGAGAGACACTGAAGGACCGAGCTATCTAAAGAGAACAGCAGCATTTTTGCTGTCTCCCCATCATCGCAGCCGTTGATGGCTGCGGCTTGCTCAACTTCCCTAAAATGTACGGAAGGGTCGTCTATCTCGGTCAGCTTCCTTTCGTGGTTTATCATGGCCCTCAGCTGATGTGAACTGTGAGGCAACACCAGCTGTCCGAGGAGATCCCCCGGTTCTTCCCCACCGTTTCTGCTTGGGCCCCTTTTAATCCCCGTTACTGGATACAACGATCCCTTTTCTACCTCTTTTTCAACGGGCTCTTTTGCTTCTTCCGTTGCTTCCTCCCTAACCCAGGTTTCTGAATAGCTGGGTGGCGCGGAGGGCGCACTGGCTACTACTTCTTCTGCTTTACTTGGTGGGGAATTTCTAAATCTCTCATTTACTAGCGGCTGGCGTGCCGACGGATTAATAAGGCACACCATGCCGTTCGCATTATTCACGGCCTTTTTGAGGCTCTCTATCTCTTTTTCGCAGGCGCTATAGTCGGCTCCCTGAAACTTATCCTCAAGGGCCAACTTATACGCCGACCTAACCCCCATTAAGCTCTCTTCTTGAGTTCTTATCTGGGCAGCTTGACGGTTACATCTTTCCTTCATCCTACTCTCGTTTAATTTTGCTTCAGTGATCTGGCACTCGAGATACTCTACCCTTGTTTTAAGGTAACTGGAGACTTCCTGGCTTTCCTGGCGTAACTCATTTAAACTCTTAATGAGCGCCTCCCCTCCAGAAACCTTCTCCTCCATTTCCTCCTCTAGATGCTTGATTCGAGCGGTTAGCGCTGTATTGGTCTGGTTTGAAATCTGAACCTGCCTTTTGTAGCACATAAGCCAGACTGCTTTCTCAACTGCTTTTTTATGCTCCTTACTATCCGTCCACCTTTCAGCTGCCTCTAGTGGGCTCTTATCCGCTAACAATTCGCTTATCCACTTTTTCGTTAGATTAACCTTTCCAAATACGTAATCCGCTATCTTTTCCTGCATCACATTTCGTACAGTCATTCCAAAATCTAACACACTACCCTCTCGCTGCCAGTGTCCTGCCGCGGTCGCCATTTTCTGTAAGGGATACTCTCCTGACCCTGCGTGTCTCGTAGCCTGTGAGGTTCACGCGGCTCTGTGCAGCCTGTATGTCAGTGCGGGTCTAGGCCTGGTCTCCAGCCAGTCTGGGAACACTAGACACCCCTGTGAGTGGTTCGAATCACTCTCCCTTACGGTTCTAGACACTGGACTTAGATGCGAGAGCAGTAATGGAGATAAAACTCATGTAGACTTGGTTTGAACGGTACGAAATGGAAAATCTTTATTGCATGATACTTAAAATTATGAAATACATGTCATATGCACAGATTAATGACAGTACAATCTTACAAACAGTTATAATCACTCTTAGGGAAACGAGGAACGACCAGCACAACGTAAATAGGGCACACATTACAAATATCCTTAAACTTTAAACCCTCCCCTATCAATAACTATCCTAAAACTAGCTTCGTAGGATCCCGAGACTCATGCTCACCACTCGTAATAACTCGGAGAAATCCCGAATAGCTGATCGGATGTTTTTCACCGCAGCACCCACGTGTTGGTCAGGAGATCTCCTGGTCCCACTTGTTTACTGCTTCTGCTGCTCGGTCAGTCGGCTGGACCGTCCGCTGTAGTGAAGACCTCTGTTGGTTGGCTTCAAAGTATAATCGTGGAACACCGTTGTCAATATCGCTGATACGATGTGTTTGCACAGTCCAGTTATCATTGATGCAATATGTCTTGTTAAAGAAGAAAACTTCCTGTCGAGAAGACTTGGCTGATCGACCTACAGGCGCGGTCGGGATTTACTGACCGTGGCGATGGATAAGGTCTTCTTCTCTTCTCCTCTCATCTCATCTCATCTCATCTCATCTCATCCCGGGCCTTCGGTTCCGCTGCCAGCTACCAACATAGGTCTTTGCAACAGTCTTTTACCCAGGAGCAGCCACGAGGTTACGAATCGACCGGATAAAACACAGGAGCAGCCACGATGATAACAGCAGCAAGCGGCAAGAGTCAAGAGCAAAAGAGCAAGAGAGCGAATGGACGGTTTGGGCCTGCAATTATAGTGCACAGTTCTTCCATTTCCCGCCCAACTACAATGTCCATTCTTTTGTTTAAGGTTTGGCGCCCAAAATGTCCTGTATGGGTGATCTCTGTCCTTAATGGGTTTCGGGGCTACTCCTGAATGTTTGAGTACCTGTTAATATTTCTCCCATTGTTAAATCGGTCGGTGTTCCCCCTGGAGGGGTTTGGGGGCTTCCAAGTGTCCTGTATAACTACCTGCTAACGGCTCTCTCATCGTAGAGCCGTTGGGAGTTTACATATTAATGTCCTTTGGATGGGCCTTTGATGGCTTTTCTTTGTACCTGGGAGACCGATTCCAGTATCGATGTTTATACTGTAAACCCATAATGTCCTGTGTATTGTCTTCACTGTGCTGAATCGTTATCGATCTCGCAAGAATGTTTATTGGAACGCCATCTTGTCTGCCTGCTGAAAAGTCTAGAATGTTCTGTCACGCGGTGCGGCGGCCATTTTACAGGCTGCTTGTGTCCAATTCAAACCTGACAGCATTCTGCTGAAATAAAAGCTGTTTGAACGAAACTTTGTGTTTGCTCCTTATTAATCAAATCGCGATAATTGCGAATTCTACACTGTGTAACTCTCTCTCTCTGTATCTCTCTCTCTCTGTCTCAATCTCTCCCTGTTTCTCTTTCTCTCTCTGTGTCTCTCTCTCTGTCTCTCTGTATCTCTCTCTCTCTGTCTCGCTCTCTCTCTCGCTGTATCTCTCTCTCTGTCTCTCTCTCTGTATCTCTCTCTCTCTCTGTATCTCTCTCTCTCTCTGTATCTCTCTCTCTCAGTCTCTCCCTCTCTGTATCTCTCTCTCTCTGTATCACTCTCTCTCTGTATCTCTCTCTTTATCTCACTCTGTATCTCTCTCTGTATCTCTCTCTCTCTCTCTCTCTGTCTCTCTCTCTCTGTATCTCTCTCTCTGTATCTCTCTCTCTGTATCACTCTCTCTCTGTCTCTCTCTGTCTCTCTCTCTGTATCTCTCTCTCTCTCTGTATCTCTCTCTCTCTCTGTATCTCTCTCTCTCAGTCTCTCCCTCTCTGTATCTCTCACTCTCTGTATCTCTCTCTCTATCTGTACCTCTCTCTGTAACTCTCTCTCTCTGTCTCTCTCTCTCTCTGGCTCTCTCTCTCTGTATCTCTCTCTCTGTCTCTGTATCTCTATCTCTCTATCCCTCTCTCTCTATCTCTCTCTCTCTATCTCTCTCTCTGTATCTCTCTCTCTCTTTATCTCTCTCTCTCTAACTCTCTCTCTATCTCTCTCTCTCTGTATCTCTCTCCGTATCTCTCTCTCTCTGTCTCATTCTCTCTCTGTATCTCTCTCTCTGTCTCTCTCACTCTCTGTGTGTCTCTCTCTTTGCATCTCTGTCTCTCTCTGTCTCTCTCTCTCTGTTTCTCTCTCTCCGTATCTCTCTCTCTCTGACTCTTTGTGTATATCTCTCTCTGTATCTCTCTCTCTGTGTCTCTCTCTCTCTGTATCTCTCACTCTATCTCGCTCTCTCTCTCGCTGTCTCACTCTCTATCGCACTCTCTCTCTCTCTGTATCTCTCTCTCTCTGAGTCTCTCGCTCTTTATCTCTCTCTCTGTCTCACTCTCTCCCTCTGTCTCACTCACTCTCTGATCTCTCTCTCTCTCTGTAACTCTCTCTGTATCTCTCTCACTGTATCTCTCTCTCTCTGTATCTCTCTCTCTCTCTGTATCTCTCTAGCTCTCTGTCTCACTCACTCTCTGAATCTCTCTCTCTGTATCTCTCTCGCTGTATCTCTCTCTGTATCTCTCTCTCGCTGTCTCTCTCTCTCTGTATCTCTCTCTCTGTCTCTCTCTCTCTGTATCTCTCTCTCTGTATCTCTCTCTCTCTCTGTCTCTCTCTCTCTCTCACTGTCTCACTCTCTCTCTGTATCTCTCCCTGACTCTCTGTATCTAACTCTCTCTCTCTCACTCTCTCTGTCTCTCTCTCTGTGTATCTCTCTCTCTCTTTATCTCTCCCTCTGTCTCTCTCTCTCTCTGTATCTCTCTCTCACTCTGTATCTCCCTCTTTCTCTGTATCTCTGTTTCTCTCTCTCTGTATCTCTTTCTCTCTCAGTGTCTCTCGCTCTGTCTCTCAGTATCAATCTCTTTCTGTCTCACTCTCTCTCTGTATCTCTCTCTCGCTGTATCTCTCTCTCTGTCTCTCTCTCTGTTTCTCTCTCTGTATCTCTCTCTGTATCTCTCTCTCTCTGTATCTCTCTCTCTCTGTCTCACTCTCTCTCTTTGTCTCATTCTCTCTCTGTATCTCTCTCTGTATCTCTCTCTGTATCTCTCTCTCTGTATCTCTTTCTC
>CM059444.1:431528-434617 GCA_030390025.1 Squalus acanthias | reverse complement strand
TCCCACATTTTAGTCGTCTGTCAAGTGTTTATTGTAGTGTACCTATTGGTCATACATTGTAAAAGAGACAAGCGCCTCACCAAGCATGAAAACACGGGAGAGTGGCGAGAACGTTACGTGCGCGTGCACGATGAGAGCACCGTGTAATCGGAAAATGGCGCCACTCCCGCTCGCCGCGTGCGCCGCGGAAGTTTGTACTCATTGTAAATACGTTGGAAACTCGACATGTTTAAGAGTTGGGATTTGTTTATTTTGGTGATGGTGTTGATTGTTTGGTTTTGGGTTTTGTTTTTTCCTTTCCCTGAATAAAAGACAAATATACAGGTGATGCGTGAGGTATCGGCCTGGTTACGCCGGGACGGAAAACAAGTGGTGTAAGTTTAAGGGCAAATGATGCCTACGGTGATATAAAATGTGATTTTCTTGGGAAATAAGGACGACACAGAGACCCTAGTTAAGTTAAAATTTATGGGATTAATTTACTGGATTCGGAGTGAAATCGAGATAAGATTGCTCACCACTGTGATTTTTGATACGATAAGCGGAGTTATTCGCATCAACAGGAGGGACTGTAGAATTCGCAATATATCGCGATTTGATTAATAAGGAGAAAACACAAAGTTTCGTTCAAACAGCTTTTATTTCAGCAGAATGCTGGCAGGTTTAAATTGGACACAAGCAGCCTGTAAAATGGCCGCCGCACCTCGTGACAGAACATTCTAGACTTTTCAACAGGCAGACAAGATGGCGTTCCATTAAACATTTGTGCAAGATCGATAACGATTCAGCACAGTGAAGATAATACACGAGACATTATGGGTTTGCAGTATAAACATAGATACTGGAATCGGTCTCCCAGGTACAAAGGAAAGCCATTGTACCGAGTAATCAAGGGCCCATCCAAAGGACATTAATATGTAAACTCCCAACGACTCTACGATGAGAGAGCCGTTAGCAGGTAGTTATACATGACACTTGGAAGCCCCAAACCCCTCCAGGGAGAACACCGACCGATTTAACAATGGGAGAAATATTAACAGGTACTCAAACATTCATGAGTAGCCCCGAAACCCATTAAGAACGGAGATCACCCATACAAGACATTTGGGCGCCAAACCCTAAACAAAAGAATGGACATTATAGTTGGGCGGGAAACGGAAGATTTTTGCACTATAATTGCAGGCTCCAAACCGTCCATTCGTTCTCTTGCCTCTTGCCTCGTGCTCTTGTTCTTGCTCCTGCGTTCGCTCGCTTGCTCCTGTGTTTTATCCAGTCGATTCGTAACCTCGTGGCTGCTCCTGTGTACTCGTAGTTGGGCTTCTGCGTGCCTGTTGCCTCTTCTGAAAAGACTGTTGAACTTTCTGATCCGTACGGATCTACCTCGTGTCGCGTAACGAAGACCTATGTTGGTAACTGGCAGCGGAACCAAAGGCCCGAGATGAGATGAGATGAGATGAGATGAGAGGAGAAGAGAAGAAGACCATATCCATCGCCACGGTCAGTAAATCCCGACCGCGCCTGTAGGTCGATCAGCCAAGTTTCTCCTTGCCAGGAAGACTTCTTTGAACTTTAAAGGACAGACCCCGGAAGATTCTCCTTTGAGATATTGACTAATCTGTGAAACCCACCAACAGAGGTCTTCATCACAGCAGACGGTCCAGCCTACTAGCCGGAGCAGCAGAAGCAAGTAAACAAGCGGGACCAGGAGATCTCCTGACCGACACGTGGGTGCTGCGGTGAAAAACATCCGATCAGCTATTCGGAATTTCTCCGAGTTATCACGAGTGGTGAGCATGAGTCTCGAGATCCTACGAAGCTAGTTTAGGATAGATATTGATAGGGGAGGGTTTAAAGATTAAGGATATTTGTAATGTGTGCCCCTATTTACGTTGTGCCGTTCGTTCCTCGTTTCCCTAAGATCGACTATATAACTGTTTGTAAGATTGTACTGTCATTAATCTGTGCTTATGACATGTATTTCATAATTTTAAGTATCATGCAATAAAGATTTTCCATTTCGTACCATTCAAACCAAGTCTACATGAGTTTTATCTCCATTACTGCTCTCGCATCTAAGTCCAGTGTCTAGAACCGTAAGGGAGAGTGATTCGAACCACTCACAGGTGTGTCTAGTGTTCCCAGACTGGCTGGAGACCAGAACAGGCAACCAGGCCTAGACCCGCACTGACATACAGGCTGCACAGAGCCGCGTGAATCTCACAGGCTACGAGACACGCAGGGTCGGGAATCCCTTACAAGAGAGAGAGAGAGACAGAGATATATATATATATATATATATATATATGAGAGTGAGATATACAGAGAGAGGGATACAGCGAGAGATAGAGAGAGAGAGATACCGAGAGGCAGATATACAGAGAGAGATACAAAGAGAGAGATACAGAGAGAGAGAGAGAGAGAGAGAGACATGCAGAGAGAGACAGTGGGAGAGATATACAGGGAGAGAGAGACAAAGAGGGAGGCAGAAAGGGAGGCAGAGAGAGAGAAACAGAGAGAGACACAGAGAGAGCGAGAGATACAAGAGTGTGAGAGAGACAGAGAGAGAGAGAGAGAGAGACAGAGAGAGAGAGAGAGACAGAGAGAGAGAGAGATACAGAGATAGTGACACAGAGAGCGAGAGAGAGACAGAGAGAGAGAGATACAGAGAGTGAGAGACATGCAGAGAGAGACAGAGGGAGATATATATAGAGATAACGACAGTGAGTGAGAGACAGAGAGGGAGATATACAGAGGGAGAGACAGAGAGAGACAGAGAGAGATACACAGCGAGAGATAGAGAGAGAGAGATACAGGGAGAGAGATACAGGGAGAGAGATACAGACTGAGAGAGAGATACAGAGAGAGACAAAGAGTGAGAGATACAGAGAGAGAGAGAGGTACAGAGAGAGAGAGAGGTACAGAGAGAGAGAGAGGTACAGGGAGAGAGAGAGAGAGAGATACAGAGAGAGAGAGAGAGAGAGAGAGATACAGAGAGAGAGAGAGGTACAGAGAGAGAGAGAGGTACAGGGAGAGAGAGAGAGAGAGATACAGAGAGAGAGAGAGAGAGAGATACAGGGAGAGAGATACAA
>CM059444.1:401528-424028 GCA_030390025.1 Squalus acanthias | reverse complement strand
ATCCTTCTACCGAATTAGCTGGACTAAGAATAGACGCAGTAGTTTGGATTTCCGTTGGAGGCCGGAAGGCACGTCTCGTCAGACCGTGTTTTGGTCCCTGGGTCGCTTGGTTCGTACAGGCGGGCTGTCAGAGTCCGTGTCGCCTTGATCGACCGGAGGGGGACTGGGGAGATCGTGGCTCCGGGTGCGGGTCCCCCACCGGCGCAGAGCTGGCTTCATCCTGCTCAGTAGCCGGTGATTGACCGGTGTCCTGGCTTCGGGTGGCCATCCCGCGGGGAGCGCTCTGTTCCCCGGGTTGGTCCAGCGGAGTAGCTGGCAGATCCCTTGATGTCCCGGGTAGGGCGTAATCCTCGGAGGAGCGCGGAGTATCGGCGTCGTTAATACGGATCTCTCTATCGATGGGGTCCGTGGGACCGGTTGGGCAGGGAGCCAGATCCCAAAGTGAAACTGTGGACTCTCGGCCATCAGGTTACCGCACGTACGCGTATGTAGGATTGACATCCGTTAGTTCCACCTCGTCGACGAGGGGATCACTCTTGGAGGATTGGACGAATCTTCGGAGCAGCACGGAGCCAGAAGCTGCCAACCATGATGGTAGGGACATCCCATGAGTGGAGCGACGCTGGAACCCGAAGAATCGTTCGTAAGGGATTCTGACCCTGCGTGTCTCGCAGCCTGTGCAGCCTGTATGTCAGTGCGGGTTTAGGCCTTGTTGCCTGTTCTGGTCTCCAGCCAGTCTGGGAGCACTAGACACACCTGTGAGTGGTTCGAATCACTCGCCCTTACGGTTCTAGACACTGGACTTAGATGCGAGAGCAGTAATGGAGATGAAACTCATGTAGACTCGGTTGAATGGTACGAAATGGAAAATCTTTATTGCATGATATTTAAGATTACGAAATACATGTCATAAGCACAGATTAATGACAGTACAATCTTACAAGCAGTTATATAGCTGATCCTAGGGAAACGAGGAACGAACGACACACCGTAAATAGGGGCACACATTACAAGTATCCTTAATACTTAAACCCTCCCCTATCAATATCTGTCCTAGCTAGATTCGTAGGATTTCGAGACTCATGCTCACCACTCGTGATAACTCGGAGAAATTCCGAATAGCTGATCGGATGTTTTTCACCGCAGCACCCACGTGTCGGTCAGGAGATCTCCTGGTCCCACTTGTTTACTTGCTTCTGCTCCGGCTAGCAGGCTGGACCGTCTGCTGTGATGAAGATCTGTGTTGGTTGGTTTAACAGGTACTTTCCGAATACAGCCCAGTCAATATCATCGGTGATGATCCGTTCTTGCAAGTTCAAAGAAGTTTTCCTGGCAAGGAAAACTTGGCTATTCGACCTACAGGCGCGGTCGGGATTTACTGACCGTGGCGATGAGTATGGTCTTCCTCTCTTCTCATCTCATCTCATCTCATCTCATCTCATCTCGGGCCTTTGGTTCCGATGCCAGTTACCAACATAGGTCTTCGTTACGCGACACGAGGTAGATCCGAACGGATCATAAAGTTCAACAGTCTTTTTCAAAGAGGCACCAGGCAAGCAGGAACAAGACTACGAGTCAAAACACAGGAGCAGCCACGAGGTTACGAGTCGATCGGATAAGAGAATAAGAGAGCGATGGACGGTTGGAGCTTGTAATTATAGTACAAAATCTTCCGTTTCCCGCCCAACCTTAATGTCCTTTCTTTTGTTTGGGTTTGGCGCTCAAATGTCTTGTATGGGTGATCTCCGTTCTTAATGGGTTTCGGGGCTACTCGTAACTGTCTGAGTACCTGTTAATATTTCTCCCATTGTTAAATCGGTCGGTGTTCTCCCTGGAGGGGTCTTGGGGCTTCCAAGTGTTTTGTATAACTACCTGCTAACGGCTCTCTCATCGTAGAGTCGTTGGGATTTTACATATTAATGTCTTTTGGATGGGCCCTTGATTACTCGGTACAATAGCTTTCATTCGTACCTGGGAGACCGATTTCAGTATTTATGTGTATACTGCAAACCCATAATGTCTCGTGTATTATCTTCACTGTGCTGAATCTTAATCGATCTTGCACAAATGTTTATTGGAACGCCATCTTGTCTGCCTGTCGAAAAGTCTAGAATGTTCTGTCACGAGGTGCGGCGGCCATTTTACAGGCTGCTTGTGTCCACTTTGAGAAACCTGACAGCATTCTGCTGAAATAAAAGCTGTTTGAACGAGACTCTGTGTTTTCTCCTTATTAATAAAATCGCGATATATTGCGAATTCTACAGTCCCTCCTGTTGATGCGAATAACTCCGCTTATCGTATCAAAAATCATAGTGGTGAGCAATATTATCTCGATTTCTCTCCGAATCCAGCAAATTAATCCCATAACTTTAACCTAGCTAGGGTCTCTGTGTCGTCCTTATTTCCCAAGAAAATTACATTTTATATCACCGTGGGCCTTTATTTGCCCTTAAACTTACACCACTTGTTTTCCTTCCCGGCGTAACCAGGCCGATGCCTCTCGTATCACCTGTATATTCATCTTTTATTCAGGGAAAGGAAAAACAAAACCCAAAACCAAACAATCATTTTTTAACTACAACACCATCACCAAAAATAATCAACACCAACTCTTAACACATGTCGAGTTCCCAAACGTATTTACAATCTTTGAAAATCATGATCGAGTACAAACTCCCGCGGCGCACGTGGCGAGCGGGAATGACGCCATTTTCCGATTACACGGTGCTTTCATCGTGCACGCGCACGTAACGTTCTCGCCACTCTCCCGTGTTTTCATGCTTGGTGAGGCGTTTGTCTCTTTTACAATGTACGACCAATAGGTACACTACAATAAACACTTGACATACGACTAAAATGTGGGAGGCTATTCTGATCCATGAAGGCACTTCAATATTGGTGAACAGATTCCACCACGGTGGAACTACTATATCCAGAATGTCTGTTCCTATTTCGACAGTTTTCTGTTCTAATGTGTAAAAATGTTTCTGTGACACCGCGACGGCTTTTAAAAGCTTGGTGAGGTGTTCAGGGAGAGGGGGAATGAGGTATCCGAAATGCGCGACGAATCGTTGCAAGTCGGTGAAATTCTCTTTTACTGTGAGATGAACAGTGGATGGTTCAGGGATTGGGATAATTCGCTGTTGTGCTACTTGAACTTCCGCCCTGGGTTTAAAACAGAAACTGCTGTCACTCACCGGACACCGGCTACGGTTTCCATGCTGGTAGTGTTGCGCTGCAGTGGTAACACAATATGTTCCACCCCCGATGTATGCTACCTGCGGAGGCACATGATCTTGTGCCATTGCCTCCATGGTGCAATTCATGGACTTGGCGCCAGCCGTTCTGAACCCGCACTGTGGTGTTAAAAAGGCATTCAAGTGCTGGGGGCACAGGATTATGTGTGCTCCCCTGCCACGACAACCAGAGAGATCTGTACCTGTCATCGTTTGCTCCCAGCGGATGACGTAAGGTGGAACCGCTGCATAACGAATGTGGGCTCCCCCCTGAATGACACCAATGTTCTCTACCCGATACACCGGGGCGGGCTTTGCTGTGTCGCCCAAAACCGGCATGCGTAAAACTATACCCATAATGGTATGGTTTGATCGTCCGCAGTCCACGGGGACTGGGTATGCTTCTGAAGCTAGCCTGAGCTGGCACGGACTTAATGCGTTCTGAAAAGGGTGGAGCGCCCGCAGGTGTTTGTTACTTATCCAGGACGGGACCAAACCTTGTTTTAAATCCTCCAAATTACTGCGGCCCTCGCCCAGTAACCACGCCCCGTAAAGCACGCACACCTCGTTCTGCGCAGCTTGATCGGATGCATTCCGATCTTCCCTAATCAGGGCATTTACCGTCTTTGCATGTTTCTCCAGCTCTGCTATAATTTCCTTTAAATGGAGAGTCATGGCTTGGTCCTCGTGTAGACCCGACCCTACCACTTTATTCTCATCTGTTAGAATGTCTTTTAATTGCGTTTTTAGACCATTAATCTGGGTCTGCAGCTCCACACTGTCTAGAGCGTTGACCACAGATGTACCCGTGTTAAAAGCAGTGAACGCATCGTTCACCAAACCCCTTCTTTGCCTCCCTACTTGATCCAAAACTTCCTGTGGTGCGGTGTACAAACTTGTTTTATCAATTTCCGCGAAATCGAATTCGTAAAATTGTCTGAACATCTTGGTCAACAGGACCTGATACAACTGTTCCGTCTTTTTGGGGCACCACTCTGGTAACCGTACCTCGGTGAGATTTAAAATCACCGAGGCCACCGCGTAATGTACCCCCTGAAATAGTATCTGGTCTGTGGGGACCAGTACCAAACCATTCCCGGGTCCCTTACTAGTTTTAGGGCACCCTTCTTCCTCAGCTAGAACCACCGGAATCGTGGGCGGGGCTTTGCGTGGGCGCGTAATGAGCTCAGTGGCATTTACCGGGATCGAAGAGTATGGGGCTCCGCACCCCCTGGTGCTCGCATCCCACCTCATCCCCTGTCCGTTATCCTGCAACTGATTAATGAAAAATATGGATATGCCTTTGGGGCAAGGGTATTTTGACCCCCACATGCATACATAAATTCCCTCGTCCGGTTCCCACCATTTGTCCCAACAGACTTTCACTTGTCCGTTTGTCCCCGTAATTGTCCGATGGGTATTATTACCCAGTCGTTCCCACTCGACCGACGAGTTCCTCATAGTTTTGCTCAGCTTTCGCAGCCACCACCATCGGCTCAATGGGACATTCCCACTACAAGTCAAACAAATCCGTTTGCCGACGGTGACGCTGATCCTGGGTGCGATGATCCTTACTTTGGGGCACATTAAAGAAGTCTCTTTGTAGGCAAACCCCGATGTGCTAGAATACTCCGTTGAGTTCGTTCCCAGCCATCCTGGCCACCTTCCCTTGTGGAAATAGGTGCTGGTCTCCTCTGCCTCCCGTCTTCCGGTCCCATCCACCGCGATGGGGGCCGTGTCCCCGGAACATCCAAACACCACGACATCCTTGGTGCGGCCTCGATAGGCCAATCCACATCCGATTGCCACGAGCAATACTAGAATTCGTTCCATCCTTCCTTGGTTCCTGTGATCAGATAGAATGAGGTAGCCAGCCTCGCAAGAGTCTCTGGCTTTTGTGAAGGGTGAGCGGGTCCCCTGACCTCGCCTCACGTAAACTTCAACGTTCGCTGAATAAACTTTAACTAAACCTATCTTTAAAGCTCCCATCATTTTATCGTTTTCTGTTAAAAACACTACAATCTTAACCTTATTAAAACTATAAACTTAACCTTGAACTATGAACTTAAAACTTAAAACTTATTACTATACAGTGCCGCCCGTTCTCAGGGCGGCCCCTTTAAATTCTGAGAAGGCTGCTGCGAGCTCTTCCCGACGGTGGGAGGGCACTGACCCTTCCCTTTGATCTGCCGCAGCCTGTTGCTGCACTGATTCCTTCCTCTGATCTGCCGCAGCCTGTTGCTGCTGCGATGGGGCCGGGCTGTATCTGGGTTGCCTTAACCTTAAGTCTACGCCTTGGGGCAGTCTGGGGACATGACCACATCCTCCTGGGCTGGGGTTCTCTACTTGACCTACGGGGAGTTGCCATGGGCGGGGGTTCCGTGACTGACGGACCGGGTTCTGAGACTTCCATCGGGACGACCTGGGGTTCCACCACAGTCGCTGGCTCCGCCTCCGCTGACTCCGCCTCCCTAACCTCGGGGCTCGCAGTTTGTGGCTCCGCCCTGCTCGGCCCAGCAGGCGGCCCTTCACTCGTGATCTCTGCCTCCCCCGAGGACGGGACGTTCAAAGCGGGCGGCTCTGTCTCTGGGGTCCTCACCGTCACTCCCTGTGCTCCCACAGCGGCTGGCCCCGCCTCCCCTAGCTCCTCCCTCCTGTCTTCGGGACCTGCAGCTTGTGTGTCCACCCTGTGTGGATCTCTATCTGCAGCCCGTATCCTCCCTATACCTAAAATGGGACCGTTCCCCAAAAACCACTCGTCTTCATCACTATCCTCATCTGACTCGAGTTCCCGGAATTCTCCCTCATCTGACTCCCAACCCCACAAAAATGCTTCATGATCTTCCAGGATGTCCCCTCCCCTGATGCAAGCTGCTTTGCCTGCCTGTGTGCCTTGTGGTCCTACCTGGGGCTGCGAGTCCCCACTCGCAGGTCTGGCCCCTCCCCTAAGACAGGCCACCGCCCCTGCTTGTTTCTGTGAAATCTCACCTGCTGGAGGCTGCAGATTTCTATCCTGTTTTAAATCCTCATACTCCCTGCTCCTGGCTACCCTGTAGGCTGCTTTTATCTCTCTAAGCTGCCCTTCTAGCCTGAGCACGTCTAACTTTCCCATTGAGCGGGCGTTCTCCTCCCGCAGGGCCTGCTCTCTAAGCTGCCCTTCCAGCCCATCTATTTTCCCTATTAAGCGGGCGTTCTCCTCCCGCAAGGCCTGCTCTTTTAACCTGGCCTCCTCACCGCAGACCCCCTCCTGTGCGTGTCTTTTAAAAGGACACAGGTAGGCAGGCTGCGTGGGCTCTAGTCATTGGGTACTATTAGACGGTCCTGCGGCACCTACGGGGCCGGTTGCAACCGCCACCTTTCCATGTGCACTCAATAAACTGCGCATGGCTCCTAACACTACTTCGAGGTCGTCGGGAGGGGTGGGTGCATTAGCTTCCCTAGCCGGGACAGGCGCCTGGGCTCGGACCGCGGGATTTTTATCCTTGGAATCTTTCCAAGGGTTCCTGCAATGCTTGCGCCAGTGCCCTGTCTTCCCACACCCGTAACAAGCATTACTTGCCTGTGGGGTGCGATTACCCTCCTGATGCCACTCTCTTTGATACGGGGCTGCGGGTCGTACCTCATGTACTTTTCCCTTAAGGGGACGTGTTGCCATACCCCTTATATTGCGATATCCTAACGTGAGCCGATTCAAGACCGACTCTTCCGTAATGTTGGGGTCATTGGGATCAAACCATGCTTTTGCCTGCTCTCTGACGGCTGGTAAACTGTTGGCTATTATGCACCTAAGCCAATGAGCTAAACCGGCGCCTTCCACATCTTCGCGCTCGGGCGCACCTAGACAGCTGCGCTCATATACTGGCCACAGCCTGTCGGCAAAAACCTTCGGGGGTTCTCCCTCCATCTGCACTGTCTGTCCCACTCTAGCAAACGGACCTTCATCGTTCGCCCCCAACACTTCCAGGACCTCATTCTTTAATGCCTCATAAGTCTTGGTTCCCCTCTTGCTCTCGCCTGAGAGACACTGAAGGACCGAGCTGTCTAATGAGAACAGCAGCATTTTTGCTGTTTCCCCATCATCGCAGCCGTTAATGGCTGCGGCTTGCTCAACTTCTCTGAAATGTACGGAAGGGTCGTCTGACTCGGTCAGCTTCCGTACGTGATTTATCATAGCTCTCAGCTGATGTGAACTGTGAGGCAATACAAGCTGTCCGAGGAGATCCCCTGGTTCTTCCCCACCGTTTCTGTTTGGGCCCCTTTTAATACCCGTTACTGGATACAACGGTCCCTTTTCCACTTCTTTCTCAATGGGCTCTTTCGTTTCTTCCATTGCTTCCTCCCTAACCCAGGTTTCCGAATAGCTGGGTGGCGCGGAGGGCGCAGTGGCTACTACTTCCTCTGCTTTACTTGGTGGGGATTTCTTAAACTTCTCACTTACTAGCGGCTGGTGTGCTGACGGACTGATAAGGCACACCATGCCGTGTGCTTTGTTCACGGCCTTTTTGAGGTGCTCTATCTCTTTTTGGCAGGCGCTATGTTCGGCTCCCTGAAACTTATCCTCAAGGGCCAACTTATATGCCGCCCTAACCCCCGTTAAGCTCTCTTCCTGAGTTCTTATCTGGGCAGCTTGGCGGGCACATCTTTCCTTTAACCTGCTCTCATTTAACTTTGCCTCAGTGACCTGGCACTCGAGGTAATCTATCCTTGTTTTATGGTGACTGGAGATTTCCTGGCGTTCTTGGTGCAACGCACTTAAATTCCTAATGAGCATTTCCCCTCCAGAAACCTTCTCATCCATTTCTCCCTCTAAATGACTGATTCGAGCTGTTAGCGCTGTAATGGTCTGGTTTGAAATCTGGACCTGCCTTTTGTAACACATTAGCCAGACTGCTTTCTCGAGTGTCTTTTTATGTTCTTTACTATCTGTCCACCTTTCGGCTGCCTCTAGCGGGCTTTTATCCGCTAACAATTCACTTATCCATTTCTTAGTTAAATTAACCTTTCCGAACACATAATCTGCTATCTTTTCCTGCATAACATTTCGTACAGTCATTCCAAAGTCTAACACACTACCCTCTCGCTGCCAGTGTCCTGCCGCGGTCGCCATTTTCTGTAAGGGATTCTGACCCTGCGTGTCTCGCAGCCTGTGAGATTCACGCGGCTCTGTGCAGCCTGTATGTCAGTGCGGGTTTAGGCCTTGTTGCCTGTTCTGGTCTCCAGCCAGTCTGGGAGCACTAGACACACCTGTGAGTGGTTCGAATCACTCGCCCTTACGGTTCTAGACACTGGACTTAGATGCGAGAGCAGTAATGGAGATGAAACTCATGTAGACTCGGTTGAATGGTACGAAATGGAAAATCTTTATTGCATGATATTTAAGATTACGAAATACATGTCATAAGCACAGATTAATGACAGTACAATCTTACAAGCAGTTATATAGCTGATCCTAGGGAAACGAGGAACGAACGACACACCGTAAATAGGGGCACACATTACAAGTATCCTTAATACTTAAACCCTCCCCTATCAATATCTGTCCTAGCTAGATTCGTAGGATTTCGAGACTCATGCTCACCACTCGTGATAACTCGGAGAAATTCCGAATAGCTGATCGGATGTTTTTCACCGCAGCACCCACGTGTCGGTCAGGAGATCTCCTGGTCCCACTTGTTTACTTGCTTCTGCTCCGGCTAGCAGGCTGGACCGTCTGCTGTGATGAAGATCTGTGTTGGTTGGTTTAACAGGTACTTTCCGAATACAGCCCAGTCAATATCATCGGTGATGATCCGTTCTTGCAAGTTCAAAGAAGTCTTCCTGGCAAGGAAAACTTGGCTATTCGACCTACAGGCGCGGTCGGGATTTACTGACCGTGGCGATGAGTATGGTCTTCCTCTCTTCTCATCTCATCTCATCTCATCTCATCTCGGGCCTTTGGTTCCGATGCCAGTTACCAACATAGGTCTTCGTTACGCGACACGAGGTAGATCCGAACGGATCATAAAGTTCAACAGTCTTTTTCAAAAAGGCACCAGGCAAGCAGGAACAAGACTACGAGTCAAAACACAGGAGCAGCCACGAGGTTACGAGTCGATCGGATAAGAGAATAAGAGAGCGATGGACGGTTGGAGCTTGTAATTATAGTACAAAATCTTCCGTTTCCCGCCCAACCTTAATGTCCTTTCTTTTGTTTGGGTTTGGCGCTCAAATGTCTTGTATGGGTGATCTCCGTTCTTAATGGGTTTCGGGGCTACTCGTAACTGTCTGAGTACCTGTTAATATTTCTCCCATTGTTAAATCGGTCGGTGTTCTCCCTGGAGGGGTCTTGGGGCTTCCAAGTGTTTTGTATAACTACCTGCTAACGGCTCTCTCATCGTAGAGTCGTTGGGATTTTACATATTAATGTCTTTTGGATGGGCCCTTGATTACTCGGTACAATAGCTTTCATTCGTACCTGGGAGACCGATTTCAGTATTTATGTGTATACTGCAAACCCATAATGTCTCGTGTATTATCTTCACTGTGCTGAATCTTAATCGATCTTGCACAAATGTTTATTGGAACGCCATCTTGTCTGCCTGTCGAAAAGTCTAGAATGTTCTGTCACGAGGTGCGGCGGCCATTTTACAGGCTGCTTGTGTCCACTTTGAGAAACCTGACAGCATTCTGCTGAAATAAAAGCTGTTTGAACGAGACTCTGTGTTTTCTCCTTATTAATAAAATCGCGATATATTGCGAATTCTACAGTCCGTGGGACCGGTTGGGCAGGGAGCCAGATCCCAAAGTGAAACTGTGGACTCTCGGCCATCAGGTTACCGCACGTACGCGTATGTAGGATTGACATCCGTTAGTTCCACCTCGTCGACGAGGGGATCACTCTTGGAGGATTGGACGAATCTTCGGAGCAGCACGGAGCCAGAAGCTGCCAACCATGATGGTAGGGACATCCCATGAGTGGAGCGACGCTGGAACCGGAAGAATCGTTCGTGAGGAGTAACATTGGTGGATGTAGAAAGAAGAGACCTGATGGAATGCAACGCGTCAGGGAGCATAGTTTCCCACTGCTGGTCTGGTAGATTGTGTGACCTCAGTGCAAGATGAACAGCGTTCCAAATGATAGCGTTGTATCTCTCAACCTGTCCGTTTCCAATAGGATGATACGGTGTCGTTTTACTTGTGGCGATTCCCCGTTGGGAAAGATAACTTTTGAGTTCGCTTGACATGAAGGAGGGACCCTGATCAGAGTGGATGAAATTGGCCGTACCGCAAAGTGTAAGGGGTTCGGTCGTAGGTGCTTGTGCGGGGTTAGGCCTTCGTTGCCTAATTCTATTGCTTGCTCTGGTCTCCGGCCAGCCTTGTTGCAATAAGCACCTGTGAGTGGTTCGACCCACTCGCCCTTACGGTTCTAACACTGGACTTAGGTGCGAGAGCAGTAATGCAGAGAAAAACTCAAATAGACCCGGTTGAATAGTACGAAATGGAAATCTTTATTGCATAACGTCCAAAATCATGAAGTACATGTCATAGGCACAAATTAATGACAGTACAAGTATACATACATTCATAAAACTTGGTCTAGGGTAATGAGGAACGCACGGCACATCGTAAAAAGGGGAACACATTATATTTATCCTTAATAAAACCACCCTCCCCTATCAATACCTACACTAATCTAGATTTGTAGGATCGGGAAACATGCTCACCACTCGTGATACTTCGGAGAATTTTAAACGAGACACTCGGCTTGTTTTGCTGCAACACCTGACTGTCACGTGTTGGAAGGGGTCTCTGTACCCCACTTCTTCTCCTCTTCTTCTCGTCTCGTCTCGTCTTCTTCGGGCCTTCGGGTCCAAACACCGTTTACCGACTCTCGGGATGGTTCACCCGGTCACTGGCCTTCGTCGAGGCGACTTGTTCCCTTTCGAGCTCCACCCAACATAGTCAACAGAGTCCAGAGAAAAACAGAAAGCTGCTCGTCCAGCAGAGCGATACCCGAGGATCAGAATAGGAGAATAAAAGTTCAGCAGTCATCAGCGAGATAAAACAGTCAAGAGACCGATGGACATTTGTTCACTATAGTTATAGTGCTGTGTTCCCTTATCTCCCGCTCAAATCTTGACGTTTGTCCTTTGTGTAATACTGGTGCACAAAACTCCCAGCATGGGGCGATTCTTTCCTTTAATGGGTTTCGGTAGCACCTTAAACTGGCCAACTATCCGTTAATGTTTTCCCCATTGTCGAACCGGCTAGGAGTCTCCCTGACTGGTTTTGGGGCCTCCTCGAATACTGACTTAATCACCCGAGAATGGCTCTCTCATTGTAGAGCCGTGGGGAATTTGCGTATTGATGTATCTGGATGGGTCTTCGATTGCCCATTACAATGGTCCTTACTTGTGCATGGAAAATGATTCCAGCACTTATATCTTTGCTATTGTGTCGAATGCAGACAGGTTGCATCCTGTCTTTATCAGTGTTTGCTGCGTTTTAACCAATCTTATACTGAAATGTTTATTCGAACGCCATCTTGTCTGCCCACTGAAAATTCTGGAAGCTTCTGCCACGAGGCGCGGCGGCCATTTTACAGGCTTCTGTGTCCTGTTTAATCATGACAGCATTTCGTTGAAATAAAACTGATGAAACGAATCTGCTTTATCTCGTTATTTCGAATCGCGACAATTGCGAATTTTACAAAAGGGAAAAGACCTGATCGAGGCATTTGATCACTGTGGAAGTAAGCATATTGGGACAGGAGAAAGCAAAGGGAAAGCGTGAATATTCGTCCACCATAGTAAGCAAGTAGGTGTTTCGCGTTGAGGAAGGCAATGGCCTTTAAAGTCAATGCTGAGTTGCTGCATAGGCTGTGTAGCGTGTATGAGCGAGCCATCCGATGGATGGAAGAATTGCGGTTTTAATTCCGCGCAAATTCTACAAGTGGAGCATGTTCTTTTCACGTCTTCCGTAGAAAATGGGAGATTTTTAGATCGCACAAAGTGCAACATACGGGTAACGCCAGGATGGCATAAGTCAGTATGAAGATCCGCAAGAGTCGAAGTTGACATGGAAGAGCAGAATGCACGCATGAGGGTATCCGGGGCCACATTCTCCTTGCCGGGTCGATACTGTATGGTGTAGCCAAAGGCGGCCAATTCCATCCTCCAGAGCTGTATTTTGTTATTCTTGATTTTAGTGCGTTTCCGGTTATCCAGCATAAAGGCCACAGAGCGCTGATCGGTTATGAGCGTGAAATGGCGACGAGCGAGAAAATGACTCCATTTACGTACTGCTTTGATGATAGCCGTAGCCTCCTTCTCGACAGGAGGATAATGGAGCTCACTACCCTGCAAAGTTCTAGACAGAAATGCAACGGGTCGACCGCCTTGATTCAAGGCAGCCGAGATCGCCACCTCTGATGCATCGCACTCGACCACGAAAGGGAGATTTTCATCGATGGAATGAAGCGCTGCCATTGAGAATAAGGTCGACAAGACAAAAGCCAGAAGAGTTAGTGGTGAGTGTCGTCAGAGCCGTTGCAATTTCCCTGTCCGAGGGGTAAATACGCAGTTTTAACTTACTGACAGCCTGCTCACTGATGAAGCTGTCAGAGCTGCATGAGTCGATTAATGCACTCAAAATGTGTCCATTTACCGAAACCTTTGTGGCTGCATGGGACAGGCTTTGGGGAAAAACAGCTGTGATGGGAGGAGGGGCAGTTTTATCCTTGACAGCTGTAACATTAGTAGTGGCTCTTGGGGGAGGAGCAGTTTTATAGGGAGCAGCTGTAACCCTAGAAGAGGCTCTTGACTGACATACTTTCGAGAAGTCGCCTTTCTTACTGCAATGATTGCAGATTGTATTACGAGCAGGACAAAATTTCCTATAATGAAATGCACCTCCACAGAAGAAACACTTCCTTTTAGATTGCCAAGATGCCGCTAGGGTAGGGTCATCATCAGCTAGGATAGAGTCATCATCAGTGAGGGCTTCCGCCTGAGGTTTATTGGAGGAGTCACTAAAAGTGATAGCAGCAGCCCCTGCATGTGGTAAAAGATAGGCATCTGCATTTTTTTTTGCCAAGTCCAGAGAATATGCCTGGTCATAGGCAGCTTGTAACTCGAGGGTTTTATTCTCCAGCAGACGCTGGCGTATGAAGGGAGACACAATTCCATTAATAAAAGAATCATGAATTAACTCCTCCTAGTACTGCTCAGCTGAGACAGCCTTGAGATTACAATCTTTGCTGAGCCTGCGAAGCTTTTGAAGGAATTCGTCAAGTGATACCCCGGGTTGTTGTCGAGTTGTGGCCAGTAGATGCCGAGCAAAAATTTTGTTTGGAGCCTTAACATATAGTTGCTGTAGTATTTGGATAGCGGAGTCTTAGTTTACACAGTCTTCGATATAGTCAAACACATAAGGGGATACATAATTGGCAAGTATCTCTAACTTATCAGGAACATTCTCACCACACGCCCTGAGGTAGTTGCTGAAGGGACGATACCAGTGTTTCCATACCTTAGCAGTTGTAGGTGAATTCGGGTCCAGGTCAAGACGAGTGGGTCGGAGTAGTTTCTCCATGATGGATTGATTACTATATCTGGTTCCCTTCTACCATTTGAGTCATAGCCGCCTGTTCCCAAAACCACTCAGAGCGTGGAGCAGGTCCAGTTTATTAAATTGACGTAAGAAAACTACTCGGCACTTGGTCTAAGCATTAAACAAAGCTTTAATCAACTGTTATTCAACATGGAGATCTAGTTGTGTCCTTCATAAGTTCCTGTTGAGGAATATCCTAAGCAAGCTGGGCCCATGCCCCAGTATTTATACTCTCCCTGGACAGCGCCACCAGCAGGCCACCCAGTATTACTTCATACATGAATGACAAGAATCATGTCACTGAGAGAGAGAGAGACAGAGAGAGAGATACAGAGAGAGACAGAGAGAAAGATAGAAAGCGAGATACCGAGAGAGATACAGAGAGAGAAATGCGGAGAGAGAGATACAGAGAGAAAGATACCAAGATTCAGAGAGAGAGAGAGAGAGACAGACAGACAGACAGACAGACAGAGAGTGAGAGACAGAGAGAGTGAGAGAGAGAGAGAGAGAGAGAGAGACAGAGAGAGATATACAGGGAGAGATACAGAGAGTGATACAGAGAGAGAGATAGAGAAATCGAGCGAGAGAGAAAGCAAGCGAGCGAGAGAGAACGAGAGAGCGAGCGAGAGACAGAGACACAGAGAGAGAGACAGAGAGACAGAGATACAGAGAGAGAGACAGAGATACAGAGAGAGAGAGATAGAGAGAGAGAGATAGAGAGAGAGAGATAGAGAGAGAGAGATACAGAGAGAGCGAGAGATAGAGAGAGTTACAGAGAGCGAGAGATAGAGAGAGCGAGAGATAGAGAGAGAGAGACAGAGAGAGAGAGATAGCGACAGAGAGAGAGATAGCGACAGAGAGAGAGATAGCGACAGAGAGAGAGATAGCGACAGAGAGATAGCGACAGAGAGAGAGATAGCGACAGAGAGATAGCGACAGAGAGATAGCGACAGAGAGATAGCGACAGAGAGATAGCGACAGATAGAGATAGAGACAGAGAGATAGAGAAAGAGATAGAGAAAGAGATAGAGATAGAGAAAGAGATAGAGACAGAAATAGAGACAGAGAGAGAGAGATAGAGAGAGAGATAGAGAGATAGAGAGATAGAGAGAGAGAGAGATAGAGGGATAGAGGGATAGAGGGATAGAGAGATAGAGAGAGATAGAGAGAGATAGAGAGATAGAGAGAGATAGAGAGAGATAGAGAGAGATAGAGAGAGAGAGAGAGAGAGATGCAGAGAGAGAGATGCAGAGAGAGAGATGCAGAGAGAATGATACAAAGAGAATGATACAGAGAGAGAGCGAGATACAGAGAGAGATACAGAGAGAGATACAGAGAGAGAAATGTAGAGAGAGAGAGATAGAGAGAGAAAGATACCGACATGGATTTACAAAAGGTAAATCATGTAATCTACTGGAATTTTTTGAGGATGTAACTGGTAGAATAAATAAGGGAGAACCAGTGGATGTGGTGTATTTGGACTTTCAGAAGTCTTTTGATAAGGTCCCGCATAAGAGATTGGCATGCAAAGTTAAAGCACATGGGATTGGAGGTAAGGTACTGACTTTGATAGAGAACTGGTTGGCAGACAGGAAGCAAAGAGTTGGAATAAACGGGTCTTTTTCCGAGTGGCAGGCAGTGACTGGTGGGGTACCGCAGGGATCGGTCCTAGGACCCAGCTGTTCACAATATATATATATATATAAATGATCTAGACGAGGAAACTAGATGTAATATCTCCAAGTTTGCAGACGACACAAAGCTGGGTGGGTGTGTGTGCTGTGAGGAGGATGCAGAGAAACTCCAGTATGATTTGGACAGGTTGGGTGATTGGGCAGATGCAGTATAATATGGATAAATGCGAGGTGGCAAAAACAGGAAGACAAATTATTTTCTGAACGGCAATAGATTGGGAAAAGCGGAAGTGCAATGAGATCTGGGTGTCCTTGTGCACCAGTCGCTGAAGGTAAGTATGCAGGTGCAGCAGGCAGTTAAGAAGGCAAATGGTATGTTGGCCTTCATAGCGAGAGGATTCGAGTACAGGAGCAAGGATGCCTTGCTGCAGTTGTACAAGGCCTTGGTGAGACCACACTTTGAGTATTGTGTGCAGTTTTGGTCGCCTTATCTGAGAAATGATGTTCTTGCCATGGAGGGAGTGCAGTGAAGATTCACCAGACTGATACCTGGGATGGCAGGAATGACGTATGAGGAGAGATTGGGTCGATTGGGCTTATATTCGCTAGAGTTTAGAAGAATGAGAGGGAATCTCATTGAAACTTATAAAATTCTAACAGGACTAGACAGACGAGATGCAGGAAGGATGTTCCCGATGGCGGGGGAGTCCAGAACCAGGGGTCACAGTCTAAGGATAAGGGGTAAGCCATTTAGGACTGAGATGAGGAGGAATTTCTTCACCCAGAGAGTGGTGAACCTGTGGAATTCTCTACCACAGAAGGCAGTTGAGGCCAATTCATTAAATATATTCAAGAAGGAGTTAGATATGTTTCTCAAGGCTAAAGGGATCAAGGGATATGGGGAGAAAGCAGGGACAGGGTACTGAATTTGGATGATCAGCCATGATCGCATTGAATGGCAGAGCAGGCCGAGGGGCCGAATGGCCTACTCCTGCTCCTATCTTCTATGTTTCTATGGTTTTAGAGACAGAGAGATACAGAGAGAGTTACAGAAAGTGAGAGTGGGAGAGATAAAGAGTGGAAGATGAAGCGGGAGATAGAGGGGGAAATAGAGAGGGAGATACAGCGAGAAAGGTAGAGAGCGAGAGCTACACAGAGAGAAATGCAGAGAGAGAGATGCAGAGAGAGAGAGAGATGCAGAGAGAGAGTGAGAGAGAGAGAGGTACAGAGAGAGAGTGAGAGACAGAGAGGTACAGAGAGAGAGAGAGAGTTGCAGAGAGAGAGTGAGAGAGAGAGAAGTACAGAGAGAGAGAGAGATGCAGAGAGAGAGGTACAGAGAGAGAGAGAGATGCAGAGAGAGAGTGAGAGAGAGAGAGCGAGAGGGAGAGAGTGAGAGAGCGAGAGAGAGAGAGCGCGAGAGGGAGAGAGAGAGAGAGCGAGAGGGAGAGCGAGAGAGCGTGAGAGCGCGAGAGGGAGAGAGAGAGAGCGCGAGAGGCACAGAGAGAGAGAGGTAGAGCGCGAGAGGGAGAGAGAGAGAGAGCGAGAGAGAACGCGAGAGGGAGAGAGAGAGAGCGCGAGAGGGAGATGAGAGAGCGCGAGAGGGAGAGAGAGAGAGCGCGAGAGGGAGAGAGAGAGAGCGCGAGAGGGAGAGAGAGAGAGCGCGAGAGGGAGAGAGAGAGAGAGAGCGCGAGAGGGAGAGAGAGAGAGAGCGTGAGAGAGACAGAGCGAGAGGGAGAGGGAGAGAGAACGAGAGGGAGAGAGAGAGAGAGCGAGAGAGAGAGACTGCGAGAGGGAGAGAGAGAGAAAGCGAGAGGGAGAGAGAGAGAGCACGAGAGCGCAAGAGGGAGAGAGAGAGAGCGCGAGAGCGCGAGAGGGAGAGAGAGAGAGCGCGAGAGGGAGAGAGAGAGAGAGAGCGCCAGAGGGAGAGAGAGAGAGCGCGAGAGGAAGAGAGAGAGAGCGCGAGAGGGAGAGAGAGAGAGCGCGAGGGAGAGAGAGAGAGCGCGCAGGGAGAGAGAGAGAGCGCGAGAGGGAGAGAGAGAGAGCGCGCGAGAGGGAGAGAGAGAGCGCGAGAGGGAGAGAGAGAGAGAGCGCGAGAGGGAGAGAGAGAGAGCGCGAGAGGGAGAGAGAGAGAGCGCGAGAGGAGGAGAGAGAGAGAGCGCGAGAGGGAGAGAGGGAGAGCGCGAGAGGCACAGAGAGAGAGCGAGAGAGCGAGAGGGAGAGAGAGAGCGTGAGAGCGAGAGAGAGAGCGCGCGAGAGGGAGAGAGAGAGAGCGCGAGAGGAGAGAGAGGGAGCGCGAGAGGGAGGGAGAGGGAGCGCGAGAGGCACAGAGAGAGAAAGGGAGAGCGCGAGAGGGAGAGAGTGCGCGAGAGGCACAGAGAGAGAGAGATCGCGAAAGAGAGAGCGCGAGAGGGAGAGAGAGAGAGAGTGAGAGGGAGAGAGAGAGAGTGAGATGGAGAGAGAGAGCGCGAGAGGCACAGAGAGAGAGCGCGAGAGGGAGAGACATAGAGCGCGAGAGGGAGAGCCAGAGAGCGAGAGAGAGAGAGCGAGAGGGAGAGAGAGCGCGAGAGGGAGAGAGAGAGTGCGAGAGGGTGAGAGAGAGCGCGAGAGGGAGAGAGAGAGAGAGCGTGAGAGGGAGAGAGAGAGAGCGCGAGAGGGAGAGAGAGAGAGGGCGAGAGGGAGAGAGAGAGAGCACGAGAGGGAGAGAGAGAGAGCGCGAGAGGAAGAGAGAGAGAGCGCGAGAGGGAGAGAGAGAGAGCGCAAGAGGGAGAGAGAGAGAGCGCGAGAGGGAGAGAGAGAGAAGGAGAGGGAGAGAGAGAGCGCGAGAGGGAGAGAGAGAGGGAGAGGGAGAGAGAGAGCGCGAGAGGGAGAGAGAGAGCGCGAGAGGGAGAGAGAGGGAGCGCGAGAGGCACAGAGAGAGAGAGGGAGAGCGCGAGAGGGAGAGAGAGAGAGAGAGCGCGAGAGGGAGAGAGAGAGAGAGCGTGAGAGAGACAGAGCGAGAGGGAGAGGGAGAGAGAACGAGAGGGAGAGAGAGAGAGAGCGAGAGAGAGAGACGGCGAGAGGGAGAGAGAGAGAAAGCGAGAGGGAGAGAGAGAGAGCACGAGAGCGCAAGAGGGAGAGAGAGAGAGCGCGAGAGCGCGAGAGGGAGAGAGAGAGAGCGCGAGAGGGAGAGAGAGAGAGAGAGAGCGCCAGAGGGAGAGAGAGAGAGCGCGAGAGGAAGAGAGAGAGAGTGCGAGAGGGAGAGAGAGAGAGCGCAAGAGGGAGAGAGAGAGAGCGCGAGAGGGAGAGAGAGAGAGCGCGAGAGGGAGAGAGAGAGAGCGCGCGAGAGGGAGAGAGAGAGCGCGAGAGGGAGAGAGAGAGAGCGCGAGAGGGAGAGAGAGAGAGCGGCGAGAGGGAGAGAGAGAGAGCGCGAGAGGAGGAGAGAGAGAGAGCGCGAGAGGGAGAGAGGGAGAGCGCGAGAGGCACAGAGAGAGAGCGAGAGAGTGAGAGGGAGAGAGAGAGCGTGAGAGCGAGAGAGAGAGCGCGCGAGAGGGAGAGAGAGAGAGCGCGAGAGGGAGAGAGAGGGAGCGCAAGAGGGAGGGAGAGGGAGCGCGAGAGGCACAGAGAGAGAAAGGGAGAGCGCGAGAGGGAGAGAGTGCGCGAGAGGCACAGAGAGAGAGAGATCGCGAAAGAGAGAGCGCGAGAGGGAGAGAGAGAGAGAGTGAGAGGGAGAGAGAGAGAGAGTGAGATGGAGAGAGAGAGCGCGAGAGGCACAGAGAGAGAGCGCGAGAGGGAGAGACAGAGAGCGCGAGAGGGAGAGCCAGAGAGCGAGAGAGAGAGAGCGAGAGGGAGAGAGAGCGCGAGAGGGAGAGAGAGAGCGCGAGAGGGTGAGAGAGAGCGCGAGAGGGAGAGAGAGAGAGAGCATGAGAGGGAGAGAGAGAGAGCGCGAGAGGGAGAGAGAGAGAGGGCGAGAGGGAGAGAGAGAGAGCACGAGAGGGAGAGAGAAAGAGCGCGAGAGGAAGAGAGAGAGAGCGCGAGAGGGAGAGAGAGAGAGCACAAGAGGGAGAGAGAGAGAGCGCGAGAGGAGAGAGAGAAGGAGAGGGAGAGAGAGCGCGAGAGGGGAGAGAGAGAGGGAGGAGGAGAGAGAGAGCGCGAGAGGGAGATAGAGAGAGCGCGAGAGGGAGAGAGAGGGAGCGCGAGAGGCACAGAGAGAGAGAGGGAGAGTGCGAGAGGGAGAGAGCGCGCGAGTGGCACAGAGAGAGAGAGAGAGCGCGAGAGAGAGAGCGCGAGAGGAGAGAGAGAGAGCGCCGAGAGGGAGAGAGAGAGCGTGCGAGAGGGAGAGAGAGAGAGCGCGAGAGAGGAGGAGAGGGAACGCGAGAGGGAGAGAGAGGGAGCGCGAGAGGCACAGAGAGAGAAAGGGAGAGCGCGAGAGGGAGAGAGTGCGCGAGAGGCACAGAGGGAGAGTAGGAGCGAGAGGCACAGAGAGAGAGAGAGCGCGAGAGAGAGAGCAACGAGAGGAGAGAGAGAGAGAGTGAGAGGGAGAGAGAGAGAGAGTGAGAGGAGAGAGAGAGCGCGAGAGGCACAGAGAGAGAGCGCGAGAGGGAGAGACAGAGAGCGCGAGAGGGAGAGCCAGAGAGCGAGAGAGAGAGAGAGCGAGAGGGAGAGAGAGAGCGCGAGAGGGAGAGAGAGAGCGCGAGAGGGAGAGAGAAAGTGCGAGAGGGAGAGAGAGAGAGCGTGAGAGGGAGAGAGAGAGAGCGCGAGAGGGAGAGAGAGAGTGGGAGGCGAGAGGGAGAGAGAGAGAGCACGAGAGGGAGAGAGAGAGAGCGCGAGAGGGAGAGAGAGAGGGAGAGGGAGAGAGGGAACGCGAGAGGGAGAGAGAGAGGGAGAGGGAGAGAGAGAGCGCGAGAGGGAGAGAGAGAGCGCGAGAGGGAGAGAGAGGGAGCGCGAGAGGCACAGAGAGAGAGAGGGAGAGCGCGAGAGGGAGAGAGCGCGCGAGTGGCACAGAGAGAGAGAGAGAGCACGAGAGAGAGAGCGCGAGAGGGAGAGAGAGAGAGCGAGAGGGAAAGAGAGAGAGAGCGAGAGGGAGAGAGAGAGCGCGAGAGGGAGAGAGAGAGAGCGCGAGAGGGAGAGAGAGAGAGAGAGCGCGAGAGGGAGAGAGTGAGAGAGCGTGAGAGAGACAGAGCGAGAGGGAGAGGGAGAGAGAACGAGAGGGAGAGAGAGAGAGAGCGAGAGAGAGAGACTGCGAGAGGGAGAGAGAGAGAAAGCGAGAGGGAGAGAGAGAGAGCACGAGAGCGCAAGAGGGAGAGAGAGAGAGCGCGAGAGCGCGAGAGGGAGAGAGAGAGAGCGCGAGAGGGAGAGAGAGAGAGAGAGAGAGCGCCAGAGGGAGAGAGAGAGAGCGCGAGAGAGAGAGCGCGAGAGGGAGAGAGAGAGAGCGTAAGAGGGAGAGAGAGAGAGCGCGAGAGGGAGAGAGAGAGAGCGCGAGAGGGAGAGAGAGAGAGCGCGCGAGAGGGAGAGAGAGAGCGCGAGAGGGAGAGAGAGAGAGCGCGAGAGGGAGAGAGAGAGAGCGCGAGAGGGAGAGAGAGAGAGCGCAAGAGAGAGAGGGAGCGCGAGAGGCACAGAGAGAGAAAGGGAGAGCGCGAGAGGGAGAGAGTGCGCGAGAGGCACAGAGGGAGAGAGTGCGCGAGAGGCACAGAGAGAGAGAGAGCGCGAGAGAGAGAGCGCGAGAGGGAGAGAGAGAGAGAGTGAGAGGGAGAGAGAGAGAGAGTGAGAGGGAGAGAGAGAGCGCGAGAGGCACAGAGAGAGAGCGCGAGAGGGAGAGACAGAGAGCGCGAGAGGGAGAGCCAGAGAGCGAGAGAGAGAGAGAGCGAGAGGGAGAGAGAGAGCGCGAGAGGGAGAGAGAGAGCGCGAGAGGGAGAGAGAGAGCGCGAGAGGAGAGAGAGAGAGCGTGAGAGGGAGAGAGAGAGAGCGCGAGAGGGAGAGAGGGCGAGAGGGAGAGAGAGAGAGCACGAGAGGGAGAGAGAGAGAGCGCGAGAGGGAGAGAGAGAGAGAGCGCGAGAGGGAGAGAGAGAGAGCGCGAGAGGGAGAGAGAGAGGGAGAGGGAGAGAGGGAACGCGAGAGGGAGAGAGAGAGGGAGAGGGAGAGAGAGAGCGCGAGAGGGAGAGAGAGAGAGCGCGAGAGGGAGAGAGAGGGAGCGCGAGAGGCACAGAGAGAGAGAGGGAGAGCGCGAGAGGGAGAGAGCGCGCGAGTGGCACAGAGAGAGAGAGAGAGCGCGAGAGAGAGAGCGCGAGAGGGAGAGAGAGAGAGAGCGAGAGGGAAAGAGAGAGAGAGCGAGAGGGAGAGAGAGAGCGCGAGAGGCACAGAGAGAGAGCGCGAGAGGCACAGAGAGAGAGCGCGAGAGGGAGAGACAGAGAGCGCGAGAGGGAGAGCAAGAGAGCGAGAGAGAGAGAGAGCGAGAGGGAGAGAGAGAGCGCGAGAGGGAGAGAGAGAGCGCGAGAGGGAGAGAGAGAGAGCGCGAGAGGGAGAGAGAGAGAGAGAGCGAGAGGGAGAGAGAGAGCGCGCGAGAGGGAGAGAGAGAGAGCACGAGAGGGAGAGAGAGAGAGCGCGAGAGGGAGAGAGAGAGAGAGCGAGAGGGAGAGAGAGAGAGCGCGAGAGGGAGAGAGAGAGAGCGCGAGAGGGAGAGAGAGAGCGCGAGAGGGAGAGAGAGAGAGCGCGAGAGGGAGAGGGAGAGAGAGAGCGCGAGAGTGAGAGAGAGAGAGCGCGAGAGGGAGAGAGCGCGCAGGGAGAGAGAGAGAGCGCGCAGGGAGAGAGAGAGAGCGCGCAGGGAGAGAGAGAGAGCGCGAGAGGGAGAGAGAGCGCGAGAAGGAGAGAGAGAGCGCGATAGGGAGAGAGAGAGCGTGAGAGGGAGAGAGAGAGAGCGCGAGAGGGCGAGAGGGAGAGAGAGAGCGCGAGAGGGAGAGAGAGAGATTGCAAGAGGGAGAGAGAGAGAGCGCGAGAGGGAGAGAGAGAGAGCGCGAGAGGAAGAGAGAGAGAGAGCACGAGAGGGAGAGAGAGAGAGCGCGAGAGAC
>CM059444.1:394028-396528 GCA_030390025.1 Squalus acanthias | reverse complement strand
CCAATCGGCCCCTCGAGCCTGCTCCGCCATTCAATAAGATCATGGCTGATCTGATCCTAACCGCCAATCTACTATCTATCACAGAACCATCTCCTGCATCTAACAGAATTGCACACACGAAATAGGAGCAGAATCAGGCTACACAGTCCCTGGGCCCGCTCCACTACCCACAGGGCCATGACCGATCCGAACCTAGACTCATGTCCAAATTCCTGCCCGCTCCCCGTAACCCTTAATGCCCTTTACTTCTAGGAAACTGTCTATTTCTGTTTTAAATTTAATTAATGTTGTAGCTTCTACAGCTTTTTGTGGCAGCATATTCCATGGACCTACCACCCTCTGAGTGAAGTAGTTCCTCCTCATCTCAGTTTTGAAAGAGCAGCCCCTTATTCTAAGACTATGTCCCCTAGTTCTCGTCTCACCCGTCATCGGGAACATCCTCCCCGCATCCACCCGATCCAACCCCTTCACAATCTTATATGTTTCAATAAGATCGCCTCTCATTCTTCTGAACTCCAATGAGTAGAGTCCCAATCTACCCAACCTCTCCTCATATGACCACCCCCTCATCCCCGGGATTAACCGAGTGAACCTTTTTTGCACTGCCTCGAGAGCAAGGATGTCTTTCCTTAAGTAAGGACACCAAAACTGTATGCAGTATTCCAGGTGCGGTCTCACCAATACCTTGTACAACTGAAGCAATACCTCCCTATTTTTATATTCTATCCCCCGAGCAATGAAAGCCAACATTCCATTTGCCTTCTTAATCACTTGCTGCACCTGCATACTAACCTTTTGAGTTTCGTGCACCAGGACCCCCAGATCCCTTTGCACTTCAGTACTCTCCAGTTTCTTGCCATTAAGATAATAAATTGCTCTAGGATTTTTCCTGCCAAAGTGCATCACCTCACACTTTCCAGTGTTGTATTCCATCTGCCAAATCTCTGCCCACTTACTTAGCCTGTCTATGTCCCCTTGCAGGTTTTTTATGTCCTCCTCACTCACTACTTTCCCTCCCATCTTTGTATCATCTGCAAATTTTGATATGTTACACTTGGTCCCTTCCTCCAAATCGTTAATATAGATTGTGAAGAGTTGGGGACCCAGCACTGACCCCTGTGGAACACCACTAGTTACTGATTGCCAGTCTGAGAATGAACCATTTATCCCAACTCTTTGCTTTCTGTTAGATAGCCAATCCTCTATCCATGCCAGAATATTACCCCCAATCCCGTGATTTTTTACCTTAAGCAATAATCTTTTGTGTGGCACCTTGTCAAATGCCTTTTGGAAGTCTAAATACACTACGTCCACTGGTTCCCCTTTATCCACTCTATATGTTACTTCCTCAAAGAACTCCAGCAAATTTGTCAAACATGACTTCCCCTTCGTAAAACCATGCTGACTTTGTCCTATTAAATTATGATTATCCAAATGTCCTGTTACTGTTTCCTTAATAATGGACTCCAAAATTTTACCTACCACAGATGTTAGGCTAACCGGTCTATAGTTACCAGCCTTCTGTCTACTGCCCTTTTTAAATAAGGGTGTTACATTAGCAGTTTTCCAGTCTGCCGGGACCTTAGCGGAATCCAGGGAGTTTTGAAAAATTATTACCAATGCATCTACAATCCCTACCGCCACTTCCTTCAAGACTCTAGGATGTAAGCCATCAGGTCCAGGTGATTTATCCGCCTTGAGTCCCATTATTTTACCGAGTACCACTTCCTTAGTGATTTTGATCGTGTTTAGCTCCTCTCCCCCTATAGCCCCCTGTTTGTCCAGTGTTGGGATATTCTTAGTGTCCTCTACTGTAAAGACTGATACAAAATATTCATTCAGTGTTTTTGCCATCTCCATATTTCCCACCATTAATTTCCCGGTCTCATCCTCTAAGGGACCAACATTTACTTTAGCCACCCTTTTTCTTTTTATATAACTATAAAAACTCTTACTATCTGTTTTTATATTTTTTGCTAATTTACTTTCATAATCTATCTTCCCTTTCTTAATCAATCTTTTTGTTATTTTTTGCTGCCTTTTAAAGTTTTCCCAATCCTCTGTCCTCCCACTAGATTTCGCTACCTTATATGCCCTTGTTTTTAGTCGAATACTATCCTTAATTTCTTTACTTAGCCACGGATGACTGTCCTTTCTTTTACACCCTTTTCTTTTCAGTGGAATATATATTTTTTGGAAGTTGTAAAATAACTCCTTGAATGTACACCACTGATCATGTGTCGTCTTACCCTTTAATCTATTTTCCCAATCCACTCTACTCAATTCCGCTCGCATACCTTCATAGTCTCCTTTATTCAAGCTTAGCACGCTTGTTTGAGATCCAACCTTCTCACCCTCTAATTGAATATGGAATTCAACCATGTTATGGTCACTCATTCCAAGGGGATCCTTTACTAGGACATTTTTAATTAATCCTGTCTCGTTACACAGGACCAGATCTAAGGTTGCTTGCCCCCTGGTCGGTTCAGTTACATACTGC
>CM059444.1:381528-389028 GCA_030390025.1 Squalus acanthias | reverse complement strand
GCGTGCGAGAGACAGACGGGGAGAGCGCGCGAGACAGACGGGGAGAGCGCGAGAGACAGACGGGGAGAGCGCGAGAGACAGAGGGGAAGAGCGCGAGAGAGAGAGAGACAGACGGGGAGAGCGCGAGAGTTAGAGACAGATGGGGAGAGCGCGAGAGCGCGAGAGAGACAGACGGGGAGAGCGTGAGAGAGACAGACGGGGAGAGCGCGAGAGAGAGACGGGGAGAGCGCGAGAGAGAGACGGGGAGAGCGCGAGAGAGAGACGGGGAGAGCGCGAGAGAGAGACGGGGAGAGCGCGAGAGAGAGACGGGGAGAGCGCGAGAGAGAGACGGGGAGAGCGCGAGAGAGAGAGGAGGAGAGCGCGAGAGAGAGACGGGGAGAGCGCGAGAGAGAGACGGGGAGAGCGCGAGAGAGAGACGGGGAGAGCGCGAGAGAGAGACGGGGAGAGCGCGAGAGAGAGACGGGGAGAGCGAGAGAGAGAGACGGGGAGAGCGCGAGAGAGAGAAGGGGAGAGCGCGAGAGAGAGACGGGGAGAGCGCGAGAGAGAGACGGGGAGAGCGCGAGAGAGAGACGGGGAGAGCGCGAGAGAGAGACGGGGAGAGCGAGAGAGAGAGACGGGGAGAGCGCGAGAGAGAGACAGAGCGAGAGAGAGAGAGACAGAGCGAGAGCGAGAGCGACAGAGCGAGAGCGACAGAGCGAGAGAGAGAGAGACAGAGCGAGAGAGAGACAGCGCGAGAGAGAGAGAGACAAAGCGAGAGAGAGAGAGACAGAGCGAGAGAGAGAGAGACAGAGCGAGAGAGAGAGAGACAGAGCGAGAGAGAGTGAGACAGAGCGAGAGAGAGACAGAGCGAGAGAGAGACAGAGCGAGAGAGAGGCAGAGCGAGAGAGAAAGACAGAGCGAGAGAGAGAGAGACAGAGCGAGAGAGAGAGACAGAGCGAGAGAGAGAGACAGAGAGCGAGATACGCAGAGAGAGCGAGATACACAGAGAGAGAGACAGATAGAGAGAGACAGAGACAGAGAGAGAGAGAGAGAGAGAGAGACAGACAGATAGACAGAGAGTTACAGAGAGAGAGAGAGGGACGGAGAGAGAGAGAAAGAGAGATATACAGAGACAGAGAGAGTGATACAAAGAGAGAGAGAGATACAGAGAGATACAGAGAGACAGAGAGAGAGAGCGAGCGCAAGAGCGCCAGAGAGAGAGAGAGCGAGAGCGCCAGAGAGAGAGAGAGAGAGCGCGCGAGAGCAACAGAGAGAGAGAGAGAGAGAGAGAGTGAGATCGCCAGAGAGAGATAGAGAGAGCGTGAGCGCGAGAGCTCCAGAAAGAGAGCAAGCGTGAGAGCGCCAGAGAGAAAGAGAGAGAGAGAGCAAGCGCGAGAGAGAGAGAGCGCCAGTGCGCCAGAGAGCGAGAGAGAGAGAGAGAGAGCGAGAGCGCCAGAGAGAGAGAGAGAGAGCGCGAGAGCGCCAGAGAGAGAGAGAGCGAGCGCCAGAGAGAGAGCGAGAGAGCGCCAGAGAGAGTGCGCGAGAGCGCCAGAGAGAGAGAGAGAGCGAGAGCGCCAGAGAGAGCTGAGAGAGAGAGAGAGCGCGAGAGCGCCAGAGAGAGATAGAGAGCGAGCGCCAGAGCGCCAGAGAGAGAGAGAGCGAGAGAGCGCCAGATAGAGAGAGAGATAGAGAGAGTGCTAGCGCCAGAGCGTCAGAGAGAGAGAGAGAGAGAGAGAGAGCGCGAGAGCGCCAGAGAGAGAGAGAGGGAGAGAGCGCCAGAGAGAAAGAGAGTGCGCGAGAGCGCCAGAGAGAGAGAGAGAGAGCGAGCGCCAGAGAGAGAGAGAGAGAGCGAGCGCCAGAGAGAGAGAGAGAGAGAGAGCGAGGGCCAGAGAGAGAGAGAGAGAGCGAGCTCCAGAGAGAGAGAGAGAGAGAGAGAGCGAGCGCCAGAGAGAGAGAGAGAGAGAGAGAGCGCGAGAGAGAGAGAGAGAGCGAGCGCGAGAGCGCCAGGGAGAGAGAGAGCGCGAGAGCGAGAGAGAGAGATAGAGAGAGAGCGATTGCGAGAGCGCCAGAGAGAGCGAGAGAGAGAGAGAGACAGAGAGAAAGAGAGAGCGCGAGAACGTGAGAAAGAGAGAGAGAGCGAGCGCGCCAGAGAGAGAGAGAGAGAGAATGAGCGCAAGAGCGCCAGAGAGAGAGAGAGAGAGAGACAGAGAGAGAGAGAGAGAGAGAGCGCCAGAGAGAAAGAGAGAGAGAGCGCGAGACACCAGAGAGAGAGAGCGAGCGCAAGAGCACCATGAGTGAGAGAGAGAGCGAGAGAGCGCCAGAGAGAGAGATAGAGAGAGAGAGCACGAGAGCGCCAGAGAGAGAGAGAGAGAGCGCGAGAGCGCCAGAGAGAGAGAGAGAGAGAGAGCGCGAGAGCAACAGAGTGAGAGAGAGATCGAGAGAGAGAGAGAGAGCGCCAGAGCGCCAGAGAGTGAGACAGAGCGCGAGAGAGAGAGAGCGCCAGAGCGCGCAAGAGAGAGAAAGAGAGCGAGCGCCAGAGAGAGAGAGAGAGAGAGAGCGCGAGCGCGAGAGAGAGAGAGAGCGAGAGCGCCAGAGAGAGAGAGAGTGAGAGAGCGCGAGTGCGAGAGAGAGAGAGAGAGAGAGAGAGTGAGAGCGCCAGAGAGAGAGCGAGAGCGCCAGAGAGAGAGAGAGTGAGCGAGCGCGAGAGCGCCAGAAAGAGAGAGAGAGCGAGAGAGCGCCAGAGAGCGAGAGAGAGAGAGAGAGAGCGAGCGCGAGAGCGCCAGAGTGAGAGAGAGAGAGAGAGAGCGAGCGCCAGTGCGCCAGAGAGAAAGAGAGAGTGAGAGAGCGCCAGAGAGGAGAGAGAGAGAGTGCGAGAGCGCCGGAGAGAGAGAGAGAGAGCGAGCGCCAGAGAGAGAGAGAGAGAGCGAGCGCCAGAGAGAGAGAGAGAGATCGAGCGCGAGAGCGCGAGAGAGAGAGATAGAGAGAGAGAGCGCCAGAGAGAGAGTGAGAGAGAGAGAGAAAGAGAGCGAGCGTGAGGGCGCCAGAGAGAGAGAGACCGAGAGCGAGCGTTAGAGCGCCAGAGAGAGAGAGAGAGAGCGAGCGCGAGAGCGCCAGAGAGAGAGAGAGCGAGAGAGCGCCAGAGAGAGCGAGAGAGAGAGAGCGAGAGCATCCAGAGAGAGAGAGAGAGAGCGAGAGCGCCAGAGAGAGAGATAGAGCGCACCAGAGAGAGAGAGAGAGCGCCAGAGAGAGCGAGAGAGAGAGCGCGAGAGCGCCAGAGAGAGAGAGAGATCGAGCGCGAGAGCGCCAGAGAGAGAGAGAGCGCCAGAGAGAGAGAGAACGAGAGAGAGAGAGCGAGAGCGCCAGAAAGAGACAGAGAGAGAGAGCGAGAGCGCCAGAGAGAGAGAGAGAGAGCGCGCCAGAGAGAGAGAGAGCGAGAGAGCGAGAGAGAGAGAGCGCCAGAGAGAGAGACAGAGATAGCGTGAGCGTGAGAGCCTCAGAGAGAGAGAGAGATCGAGCGCGAGAGCGCGAGAGAGAGATAGAGAGAGAGAGCGCCAGAGAGAGAGTGAGAGAGAGAGAGAGAGAGAGCGAGCGTGAGGGCGCCAGAGAGAGAGAGAGAGAGCGAGTGTTAGAGCGCCAGAGAGAGAGAGAGAGAGAGAGCGAGCGCGAGAGCGTGCCAGAGAGAGCGAGAGAGAGAGAGCGAGAGCATCAGAGAGAGAGAGAGAGAGACAGCGAGAGCGCCAGAGAGAGAGAGAGAGCGCACCAGAGAGAGAGAGAGAGAGCGCCAGAGAGAGCGAGAGAGAGAGAGCGCGAGAGCGCCAGAGAGAGAGAGAGAGATCGAGCGCGAGAGCGCGAGAGAGAGATAGAGAGAGAGAGAGCGCCAGAGAGAGAGTGAAAGAGAGAGAGAGAGAGCGAGCGTGAGGGCGCCAGAGAGAGAGAGAGATAGCGAGCGTTAGAGCGCCAGAGAGAGAGAGAGAGCGAGCGCGAGAGTACCAGAGAGAGAGAGAGCGCGAGAGCGCCAGAGAGAGAGAGAGAGAGAGAGAGAGAACGAGCGTGAGAGCGCCAGAGAGAGAGAGAGAGCAAGCGTGAGAGCGCCAGAGAGAGAGAGAGAGAGAGCGAGCGCGAGAGCGCCAGAGAGAGAGAGAGAGCGAGCGCGAGAGTGCCAGAGAGAGAGAGAGTGAGCGCGAGAGCGCCAGAGAGAGAGAGAGAGAGCGAGCGTGAGAGCGCCAGAGAGAGAGAGAGAGAGAGCGAGCGTGAGAGCACCAGAGAGATAGAGTGAGCGCGAGAGAGCCAGAGAGAGCGAGCGTGAGAGAGGGGAGAGAGCGAGCACAAGAGAGCCAGAGAGAGAGAGAGCGAGCGTGAGAGCACCAGAGAGAGAGAGAGAGCGAGAGCGCCAGAGAGAGAGAGAGAGAGAGCGAGCGTGAGAGCGCCAGAGAGAGAGAGAGAGAGAGAGCGAGCGTGAGAGCACCAGAGAGATAGAGTGAGCGCGAGAGAGCCAGAGAGAGCGAGCGTGAGAGAGGGGAGAGAGCGAGCACAAGAGAGCCAGAGAGAGAGAGAGCGAGCGTGAGAGCACCAGAGAGAGAGAGAGAGCGAGAGCGCCAGAGAGAGAGAGAGAGAGAGCACGAGAGCGCCAGAGAGAGAGAGAGAGAGAGAGCGGGAGAGTGCCAGAGAGAGAGAGAGAGAGAGCGCGCCAGAGCGCCAGAGAGAGAGAGCGTGCGCGAGAGCGCCAGAGAGAGAGAGAGAGAGAGAGAGCGCGAGAGCGCCAGAGAGAGAGAGAGAGAGCGAGCATGCCAGAGAGAGAGAGAGAGCGCGAGAGCGCCAGAGAGAGAAAGAGAGAGAGAGCGCGAGAGCGCCAGAGAGAGAGAGAGCGAGCGTGCCAGAGAGAGAGAGAGAGAGCGAGCGCCAGAGAGAGAGAGAGAGAGAGAGCGAGCGTGAGAGCACCAGAGAGAGAGAGAGCGAGCGTGAGAGCGATAGAGAGAGAGAGCGAGCGTGAGAGCACCAGAGAGAGAAAGAGAGAGAGAGTGAGCGTGAGAGCGCCAGAGAGAGAGAGAGAGAGAGAGCGAGAGAGAGCACAAGAGCGCCAGAGAGAGAGAGAGAGAGCGAGCGCGAGAGAGCGCCAGAGAGAGAGACAGAGATAGCGTGAGCGTGAGAGCCTCAGAGAGAGAGAGAGATCGAGCGCGAGAGCGCGACAGAGAGATAGAGAGAGAGAGCGCCAGAGAGAGAGAGAGAGAGCGCGAGAGCGCCAGAGAGAGAGAGAGAGAGCGCGAGAGCGACAGAGTGAGAGAGAGATCGAGAGAGAGAGAGAGAGCGCCAGAGCGCCAGAGAGTGAGACAGAGCGCGAGAGAGAGAGAGAGCGCCAGAGCGCGAGAGAGAGAGAAAGAGAGCGAGCGCCAGAGAGAGAGAGAGAGAGAGAGAGCGCGAGCGCGAGAGAGAGAGAGAGCGAGAGCGCCAGAGAGAGAGAGAGTGAGAGAGCGCGAGCGCGAGAGAGAGAGAGAGAGAGAGAGAGTGAGAGCTCCAGAGAGAGAGCGAGAGCGCCAGAGAGAGAGAGAGAGAGCGAGCGCGAGAGCGCCAGAGAGAGAGAGAGAGCGAGAGAGCGCCAGAGAGCGAGAGAGAGAGAGAGAGCGAGCGCGAGAGCGCCAGAGAGAGAGAGAGAGAGAGAGAGCGCCAGAGAGCAGAGAGAGAGAGAGAGCGAGAGAGCGCCAGAGAGAGAGAGAGAGCGAGCGCGAGAGAGCGCCAGAGAGAGAGACAGAGATAGCGTGAGCGTGAGAGCCTCAGAGAGAGAGAGAGATCGAGCGCGAGAGCGCGAGAGAGAGATAGAGAGAGAGAGCGCCAGAGAGAGAGTGAGAGAGAGAGAGAAAGAGAGCGAGCGTGAGGGCGCCAGAGAGAGAGAGACCGAGAGCGAGCGTTAGAGCGCCAGAGAGAGAGAGAGAGAGAGCGAGCGCGAGAGCGCCAGAGAGAGAGAGAGCGAGAGAGCGCCAGAGAGAGCGAGAGAGAGAGAGCGAGAGCGCCAGAGAGAGAGAGAGAGAGCGAGAGCGCCAGAGAGAGAGATAGAGCGCACCAGAGAGAGAGAGAGAGAGCGCCAGAGAGAGCGAGAGAGAGAGCGCGAGAGCGCCAGAGAGAGAGAGAGAGATCGAGCGCGAGAGCGCCAGAGAGAGAGAGAGCGCCAGAGAGAGAGAGAACGAGAGAGAGAGAGCGAGAGCGCCAGAAAGAGACAGAGAGAGAGAGCGAGAGCGCCAGAGAGAGAGAGAGAGAGTGCGCCAGAGAGAGAGAGAGCGAGAGAGCACCAGAGAGAGCGAGAGAGAGAGAGCGCCAGAGAGAGAGACAGAGATAGCGTGAGCGTGAGAGCCTCAGAGAGAGAGAGAGATCGAGCGCGAGAGCGCGAGAGAGAGATAGAGAGAGAGAGCGCCAGAGAGAGAGTGAGAGAGAGAGAGAGAGAGAGCGAGCGTGAGGGCGCCAGAGAGAGAGAGAGAGAGAGCGAGTGCGAGAGCGCCAGAGAGAGAGAGAGAGCGAGCGCGAGAGTGCCAGAGAGAGAGAGAGTGAGCGCGAGAGCGCCAGAGAGAGAGAGAGAGAGCGAGCGTGAGAGCGCCAGAGAGAGAGAGAGAGAGAGCACAAGAGCGCCAGAGAGAGAGAGAGAGCGAGCGCGGAGAGCGCCAGAGAGAGAGACAGAGATAGCGTGAGCGTGAGAGCCTCAGAGAGAGAGAGAGATCGAGCGCGAGAGCGCGAGAGAGAGAGATAGAGAGAGAGAGCGCCAGAGAGAGAGTGAGAGAGAGAGAGAAAGAGAGCGAGCGTGAGGGCGCCAGAGAGAGAGAGACCGAGAGCGAGCGTTAGAGCGCCAGAGAGAGAGAGAGAGAGAGCGAGCGCGAGAGTGCCAGAGAGAGAGAGAGCGAGAGAGCGCCAGAGAGAGCGAGAGAGAGAGAGCGAGAGCGCCAGAGAGAGAGAGAGAGAGAGCGAGAGCGCCAGAGAGAGAGATAGAGCGCACCAGAGAGAGAGAGAGAGCGCCAGAGAGAGCGAGAGAGAGAGCGCGAGAGCGCCAGAGAGAGAGAGAGAGATCGAGCGCGAGAGCGCCAGAGAGAGAGAGAGAGCGCCAGAGAGAGAGAGAACGAGAGAGAGAGCGAGAGCGCCAGAAAGAGACAGAGAGAGAGAGCGAGAGCGCCAGAGAGAGAGAGAGAGAGCGCGCCAGAGAGAGAGAGAGCTAGAGAGCACCAGAGAGAGCGAGAGAGAGAGAGTGCCAGAGAGAGAGACAGAGACAGCGTGAGCGTGAGAGCCTCAGAGAGAGAGAGAGATCGAGCGCGAGAGCGCGAGAGAGAGATAGAGAGAGAGAGCGCCAGAGAGAGAGTGAGAGAGAGAGAGAGAGAGAGCGAGCGTGAGGGCGCCAGAGAGAGAGAGAGAGAGCGAGTGTTAGAGCGCCAGAGAGAGAGAGAGAGAGAGCGAGCGCGAGAGCGTGCCAGAGAGAGCGAGAGAGAGAGAGCGAGAGCATCAGAGAGAGAGAGAGAGAGAGAGAGAGCGCCAGAGAGAGAGAGAGAG
>CM059444.1:367458-381328 GCA_030390025.1 Squalus acanthias | reverse complement strand
AGAGAGAGAGAGCGAGAGAGGCAGAGAGAGAGAGCGAGAGGCAGAGTGAGAGCGAGAGTCAGAGAGATTGAGAGGCAGAGAGAGCGAGAGAGAGCGCGAGAGAGAGCGCGAGAGAGAGCGCGAGAGAGAGCGCGAGAGAGCGCGAGCGAGAGAGAGCGAGAGAGAGCGAGAGCAAGACAGAGCGAGAGCGAGAGCGAGAGCGAGAGCGAGACAGAGCGCGAGTGAGACAGAGCGCGAGCGAGACAGAGCGCGAGCGAGACAGAGCGCGAGCGAGAGCGAGACAGAGCGAGAGCGAGCGAGAGCGAGTGAGAGCCAGAGCGAGACAGAGCGAGAGCGAGACAGAGCGAGACAGAGCGAGAGCGAGAGCGAGAGCGAGACAGAGCGAGAGCAAGAGCGAGACAGAGCGAGAGCGAGAGCGAGAGCGAGACAGAGCGAGAGCGAGACAGAGCGAGAGCGAGACAGAGCGAGAGCGAGAGCGAGACAGAGCGAGAGCGAGACAGAGCGAGACGAGCGAGAGCGAGAGCGAGACAGAGCGAGACAGAGCGAGAGCGAGACAGAGCGAGAGCGTGACAGAGCGAGAGCGAGAGCGAGACAGAGCGAGAGCGAGACAGAGCGAGAGCGAGACAGAGCGAGACAGAGCGAGAGCGAGACAGAGCGAGACAGAGCGAGAGCGAGAGCGAGAGCGAGACAGAGCGAGAGCGAGAGCGAGACAGAGCGAGAGCGAGACAGAGCGAGAGCGAGACAGAGCGAGACAGAGCGAGAGCGAGACAGAGCGAGACAGAGCGAGAGCGAGAGCGAGACAGAGCGAGAGCGAGAGCGAGACAGAGCGAGAGCGAGACAGAGCGAGAGCAAGACAGAGCGAGACAGAGCCAGAGCGAGACAGAGACAGAGCGAGACAGAGCAATAGCGAGGCAGAGCGAGACAGAGCGAGAGCGAGACAGAGCGAGAGCGAGACAGAGCGAGCACAAGAGATGCACAGAGAGAGAGAGCGAGAGGCATAGAGAGGCAGAGAGAGAGAGAGAGCGAGAGGCATAGAGAGGCAGAGAGAGAGAGAGAGCGAGAGGCATAGAGAGGCAGAGAGAGAGAGAGAGAGAGGCAGAGAGAGAGAGAGAGAGAGGCAGAGAGAGAGAGAGAGCGAGAGAGGCAGAGAGAGAGAGAGCGAGAGAGGCAGAGAGAGAGAGAGCGAGAGAGGCAGAGAGAGAGAGCGAGAGGCAGAGTGAGAGCAACACGGTGGCATAGTGGTTAGCACTGGTGCCTCACAGCGCCAGAGACCCGGGTTCGAATCTGACCTCGGGTGACTGTCTGTGTGGAGTTTGCACATTCTCCCCGTGTCTGCGTGGGTTTCCTCAGGGTGCTCCGGTTTCCTCCCACTGTCCAAAAATGTGCGGGTTAGGTTGATTTGGCTATGATAAATTGACCCTTAGTGTTAGGGGGGGATTAAATATGTGGGGTTATGGGGATAGGATGGGATATGTTAGGGGGAATTAAATACGTGGGGTAACGGGGGTCGGGTGGGATATGTGTACTGTGGGGATTAAAGCAGGGACAGGGTACTGGATTTGAATGATCAGCCATGATCGTATTGAATGGTGGTGCAGGCTCGACGGGCCGAATGGCCTACTCCTGCTCCTAGATTCTATGTTTCTATATGAGAGGCAGAGAGAGCGAGAGAGGCAGAGAGAGCGAGAGAGGCAGAGTGAGAGCGAGAGAGGCAGAGTGAGAGCGAGAGAGGCAGAGTGAGAGCGAGAGAGGCAGAGTGAGAGCGAGAGAGGCAGAGTGAGAGCGAGAGAGGCAGAGTGAGAGCGAGAGAGGCAGAGTGAGAGCGAGAGAGGCAGAGTGAGAGCGAGAGAGGCAGAGAGAGGCAGAGTGAGAGCGAGAGAGGCAGAGTGAGAGCGAGAGAGGCAGAGTGAGAGCGAGAGAGGCAGAGTGAGAGCGAGAGAGGCAGAGTGAGAGCGAGAGAGGCAGAGTGAGAGCGAGAGAGGCAGAGGCAGAGTGAGAGCGAGAGAGGCAGAGTGAGAGCGAGAGAGCGAGAGAGGCAGAGTGAGAGCGAGAGTCAGAGAGATTGAGAGAGAGAGAGCGCGAGAGAGAGCGCGAGAGAGAGCGCGAGAGAGAGCGCGAGAGAGCGCGAGCGAGAGCGATACAGAGAGAGGCCGAGAGAGAGCGATACAGAGAGAGGCCGAGAGAGAGCGATACAGAGAGAGGCCGAGAGACACGAGAGAGAGAGAGAGAGAGAGAGAGAGACACACACACAGACACACGCACACACACACAGAGACACACACACAGAGACAGCGAGCGAGACACACACAGAGCGAGCGAGATACAGCGAGAGGGGCCGAGACGGAGCGAGCGAGAGGGGCCAAGACGGAGCGAGCGAGAGGGGCCGAGACGGAGCGAGCGAGAGGGGCCGAGACGGAGCGAGCGAGAGGGGCCGAGACGGAGCGGGAGAGACAGTGAGTGAGACAGCGAGAGTGATACAGAGAGAGCGGCAGAGGCAGAGCGAACCTGTTCTGGGACCGGAACGGAGGCAGGTAATTAAAGAGCGTGGTCAGAGTGGGGGGCAGCAGAGGCAGAATACATTCCGTGCAATCAAAAAATCAACGAGTGACATCAAAGAACAGCAGGTATGTTATTGCTTGTTGAGCATTTTATGGGTATTGCATAATAGCCATTGCAGAGATGTGATTGCAAGTTGACCAAGGTTGGGAACTAAATATTCCAGGGTACTTGACGTCAGGCTGGAAAAGGAGTGGGGGCGGCGGGGGTAAGCCCTGATATTAAAGTATAACATAAGCAAAGTAGTGAGAAAGGATCTTGGCTCGGATTATCAGGAAGTAGAATCAGTATGGGTGGAGAAAAGAAATAACAAGGGGCAGAAAACACTGGTGGGAGAAGTTTATAGGCCCCCTAACAGTAGCTATACCATTGGAAAGAGTATTAATCAAGAAATAATAGGAGCTTGTAACAAAGGCAATGCAATAATCGTTGGGGACTTTAATCTTCAAATAAACTGCGCAAATCAAATTGGCAAAGGTAGTCATCGAGTCATAGAGTCATAACGGCACAGAAGGAGGCCATTCGGCCCATCGAGTCCGTGCCGGCTCTCTGTAGAGCAATCCAGTCAGTCCCATTCCCCCGCTCTATCCCCGTAGCCCTGCAAGTTTATTTCCCTCAAGTGCCTATCCAGTCTCCCCTTGAAAACATTGAGTGTCTCCGCTTCCACTACTTCCGTTGGCAGCAAATTCCAGGTCCTCACCACTCGCTGCGTAAAAAAGTTTTTCCGCACGTCCCCCCTGTATCTCTTACCCAAAACCTTAAATCTGTGTCCCCTAATCCTTGTACCATCAACTAGTGAGAACAGCCTTTCCCCATCTAGCCTCTCCAAACCTGTCATAATCTTGAACACCTCTATCAAATCACCCCCCAACCTCCTTTGCTCTAATGAAAACAAAACCAGCTTCTCCAACCTGTCCTTGTAGCTAAGATCCCCCATCCCCAGAACCATTCTGGTAAATCTCTTCTGCACCCTCTCAAGGACCTTCAGATCCTTCCTAAAGTGTGGTGACCAGAACTGAACGCAATACTCCACTTGTGGCCTAACCAGCGCTTTATAAAGGTTCAGCATAACCAGGTAGTCTGGAGGATGAGTTCATGGAATGCATTCGAGACAGTTTCCTAGAACAATACGTCATGGAAAAGGCTATTTTCGATCTTGCCTTGTGTAATGAGACAGAGTTAATTAGTAATCTCATAGTAAAGGATCCTCTGGGGAAGTGTGATCATAATATGATAGAATTTCACGTTGACTTTGAGTGTGACAGTCTTAAGTACAAAACTAGAGTCTTAAACTTAAATTTAGCCAATTACATAGGGATGAGGGCCGAGTTGGCTAAGGTAGATTGGAAGTTACATTAAAGGTAAAAGGTATAAGCAGTAGCAAACATTTAAAGAAATATTTCAGAATTCTCAATAAATATACATTCCATTGAGAAATAAAAACTCCACGGGAAAAGTGATCCATCCATGGCTAACTAAAAAAGTTAAGGATAGTATTAGATTAAACTAAGGGGCTTATAATGTTGCAAAGAATAGTAGTAATCCGAATGATTGGGAGAGCTTTAGAAACCAACAAAGGGTGACTAAAAAATTGATTAAAAGGGAGAAAAAAGAATATGAGAGTAAACTAGCAAGAAATATAAAAACAGATAAGAACTTCTACAAGTATGTAAAAAGGAAGAGGATAGCAAAAGTAAACATTGGTCCCTTAGAGGCTGAGACAGAAGAAATTATATTGGAGTACAAGGAAATGGCAGAGACTTTAAACAAATGTTTTGTATCTGTCTTCACAGTAGAAGACACAAAAACCATACCAAAAATAGTGGGGAACCAAGGGGCTAATGAGTGAGGAATTTAAAGTAATTAATAGCACTAGAGAAAAAGTACTTCGGAAACTAATGGGACTAAAATCCGACAGATCCCCTGGACCTGATGGCCTACATCCTCGGGTTCTAAAAGAGGTGGCTGCAGAGATGGTGGATGAATTGGTTGTGACTTTCCAAAATTCCCTAGATTCTGGAATGGCCCCAGCGGATTGGAAGGTAGCAAATATAACCCCGCTATTCAAGAAAGGAGGGAGAGAGAAAACAGGGAACTACAGGCCAATTAGCCTGACATCAGTCATCAGGAAAATGCTGGAATCCATTATTAAGGAAGTGGTATCAGGGCACTTAGAAAATCATAACATGATTAGGCAGAGTCAACATGGTTTTATGAAGGGGAATCATGTTTGATAAATTTATTAGAGTTTTTGGGGATGTAACTAGCAGGGTAGATAAAGGAATGTAGTATATTTGGATTTCCAAAAGGCATTCGATAAGGTGCCACATAAAAGGTTGCTACGCAAGATAAGGGCTCATGGAGTTGGGGGTAATATATTAGCATGAATAGAGGATTGGTTAATGGACAGAAAGCAGAGAGTTGGGATAAACGGGTCATTTTCAGATTGGCAGGCTGTAACTAGTGGGGTGCTGCAAGGATCAGCAATTGGGCCTCAGCTATTTCCAATCCATTAAATGACTTAGATGAAGGGACCGAGTGCAATGTATCCAAGTTTGCTGATGATACAAAGCTAGGTGGGAAAGTAAGATGTGAGAAGGACACAAAGAGTCTGCAAAGGGATATAGACAGGTTAAATGAGTGGGCAATAAGGTGGCAGATGGAGTATAATGTGGGGAAATGTGAGGTTATTCACTTTGGTAGGAGGAATAGGAAAACAGAATAGTTTATAAATGGTGAGAAACTATTAAATGTTGGTATTCAGAGAGATTTAGGCGTCCTCATGCCAGAAACACAAAGGGCTGGATTTTGCCAGGCCCGAGGAGGCGGGTTTGAAGGCAGGTCAGGTGGGAAAGTTGCCAAAATCGGCGTCGGGCTCCGATCCCGCCTCCGACCCTCTGTGCAGCTTTCCCAAATGCGGGCTTGCAGACCCCGTTTCGGTCCCGCCTCCAAGAGGCGAGATAGGCCCTTAAGACACTTAACAACCACTTAAGAACCTCTATAATGCCATTTTGAGAGGCCTTTCAGAGTTTACCACATTTCCCCCGTGCTGCACGTCTCCCCTGGAACACGGCAGCTAATCCTGTCGGGCTCACAAGTGGATGGCTTACTAACTGCTGCAACTCCACCATAAAAACGGAGTTTTCCACAATGATCATTTGCAGGTGGCAGAACTTTCTTTTCTCAGGCTTGGGACAACTTTATGCAGGTCTACTGATTTTGGAAGTTTTGAAGCTGAGATCCATCTCTACTGTGACCTCCTGGGAAACCCCTCTCCCCACCTTGACTGAGCGCTTCCTCAACTGAGGTATATACCTGCAGCATGGGAACCATTTATTTCCTTTCCTCCTGGACCTCAGATGCGGACGAACACCAGCAGCGGCAGCAGCAGCACCCGGAACAACAGCAGCACCAACAGCAGGAGCAACAACAGGAGCGCCAACCTGCTGCTCACCCACCTGAAGCTGCACAGGCCAGAAGGCGCCAGCGCAGGGAAGCACGTCGCCGCAGGAGATACCCCCAAAACAGGATTTACAGACAGAGGATGAGCTACCTCAACATGACTGAGCAGAAGTGCCAAAGGAGGCTCAGACTTTCGCGAGAGGTAGTGGGTGACATCTGCGCAATGCTGCAGCAAGACCTGGAGCCCAGAGGAGCGGGTGGACACTCCTTACCAGTAGCTGTCAAAATCACCACCACACTCAATTGTTTTGCTTCAGGCTCATTCCAGGGATCATCAGCAGACATCAGCGGCGTCTCCCAGGCGGCCGCACACACTTGCATCACGCAGGTAACCGAAGACCTCTTTGCCAACGCGCACAATTACATCAACTTCTCCAAGGATCAAGCAAGTGTAATCGCGTGTGCGGTTGGATTTGCTAATCTGGCAGGCTTTCCAAGGGTGCAGGGCGTCATAGACTGCACACATGTGGCCCTTAAGGCACCCCATCACAATCCAGGTATTTTTGTCAACTGCAAGGGCTTCCACTCCCTCAACGTACAGCTGGTGTGTGACCAAAATAAGGACATTTTGCATATTTGCGCCAAGTACCCTGGCAGTTGCCATGACTCCTTCCACCTGCGGCAGTCTAGTGTGCCTCCACTCTTCAGTCCACCAGACCAACTTTGTGGATGGCTACTTGGAGACAAGGGCTATCACCTGAAGACGTGGCTAATTACGCCGTTGAGGAGGCCATCCAACGAAGCTGAGCAGTGCTACAACTCCAGCCACATTTCCACCAGATCCATAATCGAGCAAACCATCTTCTTGCTGAAGATGCGATTCAGAGGCCTTGATAGATCAGGTGGAGCCCTGCAGTACTCAGCAGCCAGGGTCTCCAGAATCGTCGTGGTCTGCTGTGCACTTCACAACATGGCACAGCATCGTGGCTTGTAGCTGTCTGAGGTACAAGTGGCTCATCGCATAGCCTCCTCAGATGAGGATGAGGAGGTGGAGGAGAAGGAGAGCGACAACGAAGAGCTTGCGGAGGTGCATCAACCAGCGGCAGCAGCACGCGAAAACATTGCTGCCCGGGATGCACTGATCTTGGCCAGATTTGCTTAGGCTGCCCAATCAAACACATTTGGCTCACATCTTCTTACCACACCATCGACAAGAACCTGCGGCTTCCTATCACTCTGACCACCATACTGACAATTCCAAGTTGCCCTGAGCCCTCAATGTGGAAGTCCCATTTGTGAAATGACACCGCCCACAACTTCAACAGTTTGCCATCAAGTCATTTTATAACATTAATTCACGGATGGCATTTCACAATTAAACACAACAGAACACCTAAGTGATTACCCTTGTGACTACTTGTGCTTTATCTTCCATTACGCATGCTCCTACGTGGTGTTTCCCCTGTGGCTTCAGCAGATGTGGAGGCCCCTTGCTCACTTTCATGCGACTCCTGCCTCGACACCTTTGGCGGGCATCCTCTGGGGTTGCGAGTCTGTGAGGGCTCGCCAACAGTCTGCTGCTCCTGCGGCTGTGCAGGGGATGAGACGCCCTTCTCAGTTGGGTGAGGACTCTGGTGGGGCTCTGACCAAGGGCTCTGCAGTGGCATGGTCGTGTGAGCACTTGGAGAGGAGCCCCCACTTCTTTGTTGTCTGCCACCAACAACCCTCTCATGTGTCAGCCCCACTTCAGAGCTAGCAAGTGGCTTGGCAGCACCTTGCTGCACTTCAGGGGGGCCATGAGGACCTGTTTCTGCATTGGCAGTCCTACTCCAGAACACTTCCATGAAGCTCTGGTTTCTCTGCTCAATAGCTGTCCACCGCTCCTCCGGAGATGTCAGTCTATTAGATAGTCATAGAATCATAGAGTTATACAGCACAGAAAGAGGCCCTTCGGCCCATCGTGTCCATGGCGGCCATCAAGCCCTGTCTATTCTAATCCCATTTTCCAGCACTTGGTCTGTAGCCTTGTATGCTATGGCGTTTCAAGTGCTCATCTAAATGCTTCTTGAATTTTGAGGGTTCCTGCCGCTACCACCCTTTCAGGCAGTGAGTTCCAGATTCCAACCACCCTCTGGGTAAAAGAGTTTTTCCTCAAATCCCCTCTCAACCTCCTGCCCCTTACTTTGAAACTATGCCCCCTGGTTATTGACCCCTCTACTAAGGGGAAAAGTTCCTTTCTATCTACCCTATCTATGCCCCTCATAATTTTGTACACCTCAATCAGGTCCCCCCTCAGCCTTCTCTGCTCTAAGGAAAACAACCCCAGCCTGTCTAGTCTCTCTTCATAGCTGAAGCGCTGCAGCCCAGGTAACATCCTGGTGAATCTCCTCTGCACTCTCTCTAATGCAATCTCATCCTTCCTATAGTGTGGCGAACAGAACTGCACACAATATTCCAGCTGTAGCCTAACTAGCGTTTTGTACAGCTCCATCATAACCTCCCTGCTCTTATATTCTATACCTCGGCTAATGAAGGCAAGTATCCCATATGCCTTTTTAACCATCTTATCTACCTGTCCTGCTGCCTTCAGGGATCTATGTACATGCACACCAAGGTCCCTCTGATCCTCTGTCCTTCCTAGGGTCCTACCATTCATTGTGTATTCCCTTGCCTTGTCAGTCCTCCCATAATGCATCACCTCACACTTTTCAGGGTTAAATTCCATTTGCCACTGTTCTGCCCATCTGGCCAACCCGTCTATATCGTCATGTAGCCTGAGGCTTTCCTCCTCGCTATTTACCACTCCACCAATTTTCGTGTCATCTGCGAACTTACTGATCATACCTCCTACATTCATATCTAAATCATGAATGTACACTACAAACAGCAAAGGACCCAGCACCGACCCCTACGGTACACCACTGGACACAGGCTTCCAGTCACAAAAACAACCTTCGACCATCACCCTCTGCCTCCTGCCACTAAGCCAATTTTGGATCCAATGTGCCAAATTGCCCTGGATCCCATGGGCTCTTACCTTCTTGACCAGTCTCCCATGCGGGACTTTGTCAAAAGCCTTACTGAAGTCCATGTAGACTACATCAACTGCACTACCCTCATCCACACACCTGGTCACCCCCTCGAAAAATTCAATCAAATTATTTAGACATGATCTCCCCCTGACAAAGCCATGCTGACTATCCTTGATTAATCCTTGCCTCTCCAAGTGGAGACTAATTCTGTCCCTCAGAATTTTTTCCAATAATTTCCCTACCACTGATGTTAGGCTCACTTAATTCCCTGGTTTACCCCTACTACCCTTTTTGAATAATGATACTATGTTAGCTGTCCTCCAGTCCTCTGGCACCTCCCCTGTGGCCAGAGAGGTTCTGAAAATTTGTGTCAGAGCCCCTGCAATCTCCTCCCTTGCCTCACACAGCAGCCTCGGATACATCTCGTCTAGGCCTGGGGATTTATCCACTTTTAAGCCCGCTAAAACCGTTAGTACCTCCTCCCTCGCAATACTAATTTGTTCAAGTATATCAATCCCCCTGCCTGATTTCTATGCCTACATCGTCCTTCTCCACAGTGAACACAGATGCAAAATATTCATTTAAAACCTCACCTACATCTTCTGGCTCTATACACAGATTGCCACTTTGGTCCCTAATGGGCCCTACTCTTTCCCTGGTTATCCTCTTGCTCTTAATATACTTATAAAACACCTTGGGATTTTCCTTTATTTTGCCCGGCAGTGTTTTTTCATGCCCCCTCTTCGCTCTCCTAATTTCTTTTTTTAAGTACCCCCCTGCACTTTCTATATTCCTCCAGGGCTTCCACTGTTTTTAGTCCTTTGTATCTGCCTAAAGCCTCCCTTTTTCCCTAATCCATTCTTGTATATCCCTTGACATCCAGGGTTCCCTGGGCTTATTGGTCGCACCCTTGACCTTTACGGGAACATGTTGCCGTTGTACTCTCTCTATTTCCTTTCTGAAAGACTCCCACTGCTCTGATATGGATTTTCCTACAAGTAGCTGATCCTAGTCCACTTTGGCCAGATCTTGCCTTATCATATTTAAATCGACCTTCCCCCAATTTAGAACCTTTATTTCCGGTCCATCTTTGTATTTTTCCATGACTACCTTAAATCTCACCGAATTATGGTCACTGTCACCAAAATGCTCTCCTACTGACACTTCTACCACTTGCCAGGCTACATTCCCCAGAATTAGGTGCAGTACCGCCCCCTCTCTTGTAGGACTTTCTACATGCTGGCTCAAAAAGCTCTCCTGGATGCATTTTAAGAATTCCGCACCCTCTAAGCCTTTCACACTCTGACTATCCCAGTTAATATTGGGGAAGTTGAAATCCCCTAGCTGGGTGGGCGTGTGTGCTGTGAGGAGGATGCAGAGAAAGTCCAGTATGATCTGGACAAGTTGGGTGATTGGGCAGATGCATGGCAGATGCAGTATAATGTGGATAAATGCGAGGTTATCCACTTTGGTGGCAAAAACATGAAACCAGATTATTATCTGAACGGCAATAGATTGGGAAAAGGGGAAGTGCAATGAGACCTGGGAGTCCTTGTGCACCAGTCGTTGAAGGTAAGCATGCAGGTGCAGCAGGCGGTTAAGAAGGCAGATGGTATGTTGGCCTTCATAGCGAGAGGATTCGAGTACAGGAGCAAGGATGTCTTGCTGCAGTTGTACAGGGCCTTGGTGAGACCACACCTTGAGTATTGTGTGCAGTTTTGGTCGCCTTATCTGAGGAAGGATGTTCTTGCCATGGAGGGAGTGCAGCGAAGATTCACCAGACTGATACCTGGGATGACAGGAATGACGTATGAAGAGAGATTGGGACGATTGGGCTTGTATTCGCTAGAGTTTAGAAGAATGAGAGGGGATCTCATTGAAACTTATTAAATTCTAATAGGACTAGATAGACTAGATGCAGGAAGGATGTTCCCGATGGCGGGGGAGTCCAGGACAAGAGGCCACAGTCTAAGGATAAGGGGTAAGCCATTTAGGACTGAGATGAGGAGGAATTTCTTCACCCAGAGAGTGGTGAACCTGTGGAATTCTCTACCACAGAAGGCAGTTGAGGCCAATTCATTAAATATATTCAAGAAGGAGATAGATATATTTCTTAAGGCTAAAGGGATCAAGGGATATGGGGAAAAAGCAGGGACAGGGTACTGAATTTGGATGATCAGCCATGATCTCATCGAATGGCGGAGCAGGCTCGAGGGGCCGAATGGCCTACTCCTGCTCCTATCTTCTATGTTTCTATGTTTCCCCTACTATTATTACCCTATTATTTCTACACTTCTCTGAGATTTGCCTACATATCTGTTCCTCTATCTCCCCCTGACTGTTTGGGGGCCTATAGTACACTCCCAGCAAAGTGCTTGCCCCCTTTTTGTTTTTAAGTTCTACCCATATGGCCTCATTAGAGGAACCTGCTAAGATATCATCCCTCCTTACAGCAGTAATTGACTCCTTGATTAATATTGCGACACCCCCTCTTTCTCGCCTGAAGATTCTATACCCTGGTATATTGAGCTGCCAGTCCTGCCCCTCCCTCAACCATGTCTCTGTGATAGCAACAATATCATACTCCCATGTGTTCATCAACACCTTCAATTCATCTGCCTTACTCGCAAGAAGACTCCTTGCATTAAAATAAATGCCAACCAGCCTTGCCATACTCCCTTGTGCCGTTACATATTTGCTCTGCCTTCCAGGCTGACTTGTTTTTTTCCCTCTATATTTGGCTGTGCATCACCCCCTACTATAGCGCCACTCTGTATCCCATCCCCCTGACAAGTTAGTTTAAACCCCCCCCCAACAGTAATAGCAAACCTCCCCGCAAGGATGTTGGTCCCGTTCCGGTTCAGGTGCAACCCGTCCGACTTGTACAGGTCCCACCTTCCCCAGAAGCAGACCCAGTGATCCAGGAAACTAAAGCCCTCCCTCCCTTCTGTACAATGACCATGTTTTCAACACTCTGGCGACTTAGCTCCTCCATGGCCGTAGCCATCCTCTCCTCTATCATAGCCATCCTTTCCACGGAGGTTGCCATCCTTTCCGTGGTGATGCGTTCATGCGCCAATGCCTCCACAAAGGCTCTGCTCATGTTAGCGATGGACTCCTCCATCCGCTCCATACTCACACTGACCCTGGAGGCAAACCTGCCAGAGACTCCTGCACCTGTTCCTGGAGTTCCACCACCGCTCTCCTTCTGGATGGACCCGGAGGCACAGGGTCGACATGCAGCTGAGCCGAGCTGGGAGCGCCCTGCACCCTCCGACGAGGACTCTCCACTGCTGTCCCTGTCTCCACCATCTGCTGATGCTCACTTGTGAGCTGTGATACACCAGGTGACAACACTACACTGTGTCCCGAGGGTCCCACCGAGGTGTGAGTGTCTGCGCTGGTGCTGGGTGCGCTTAATTCTGCTGACGCTGCGCCCTCAGAGGTTGCAGCTTCCTCTGAGGAGTCTTGTGGCTCAGGCTGTTCCTCCTGGACAGTGGGGAGGGGGGCTATTGATGGTCCTGTGGGGGAGTAAAGGAAAGAGTTAGACATGAGATAAATGTTGCATGCACATAGAATTGTGCAGATGCTCATAAGTCAATTTGTTCGAGCATCAGAATCAATATCAGTCACTCATGCAATGTCAATGACAGAGATGAAAAACTATTCTGTCACCAGCTTGCTCTGATGCGCCCGTCTGTCCGTCCCCCACTTGCGCATCCTCCTCAGCTCCCACGATCTCAAGGGCCGCCTCCTCTGCACTGGTGAGCTGGGCTATTGAGGGTGGCCCTCCTCCTGTCTTCGCCCTTTCCCTCTTATTGTGCGCTCTCTTTTCCTGCAATGAGGGACACAAGTGGAGATTGAGTGAGAATGAAGGAGTGAGTGTAGAGAATCCATAGCATAGATGCTTAGAAGGACACAAAGATGGAGTGAGGTCCCAAGACCAAGGGCCACCACCCCACCACCCCCCCCCGCCGTGTGTTGTAAGTTGTTGTCATAGCATCACAGTGATAGGGAGTGTGAGGGCTGCATAGTCGAGTAGTTAAGTGAATGTGTACATACAGAGAGAGGGAATGGTTAAGGGTGCAGGGATGTAAGGGTCAAGTGGGATGTGGAGGAGGAGTTTGACAATGCAGTGTGCTGGTGATGAGAGGCGATGGGGAGCAGATTGAGGGTCATGGTGATGTCATACTCACTTTTCCTGTGCGGAGAAGGTCATGAAACCTCTTTCTGCACTGCAGCCAGGTTCTGCTGCACATTGACCTCAAACTGACCTCCTGTGCCACTTGCAGCCACACAGCTTTGGTCTGTTGGGGAGGCTTTTTCCTCCCAGAGGAAGGAAACAGCACTTCCTTGTGAGCTCTGGCTCCCTCCACCAGAGCTTGGAGGGAGTCCTCATCAAAGTGGAGTGCGCACTTGGGCCTTGAGCTTGACATCTGTGCAAAACCTCAGATGTCTCTCCAAAAAAAAGTTGTACGGCAGAAAATGAACCAAGGCTGCTTGCAGGCCTTAAATGCAGCTGCATAGATGATGTCATCAGAGGCGAGTTTCAGGACCAAAAGACTCATTGGGCCAGGGGTTCACACACACTGGAAATCAAGTGCCCAATTAGGGCAAAATCGCTAAATTATCCCGCCTCACATCGGAGGCGGGGGCGGGACCAGCCCCCAACCCGCCCCCAATGTCAAAATCCAGCCCAGAGAGTTAGCATGCAGGTACAGCAAGCAATTAGGAAGGCAAATGGCATGTTGGCCTTTATTGTAAAGGGGTTGGCGAACAAGAGTAAGGAAGTCTTGCTACAATTGTACAGGGCCTTGGTGAGACCACACCTGGAGTACTGTTCACAGTTTTGGTCTCCTTATCTAAGGAAGGATATACTT
>CM059444.1:294958-364958 GCA_030390025.1 Squalus acanthias | reverse complement strand
CGCGAGAGATAGAGAGCGAGAGAGAGAGCAAGAGAGAGAGCGAGAGAGCGAGAGAGCAAGATAGAGAGCGAGAGATAGAGAGAGAGATAGAGAGCGAGAGAGAGAGAGAAATACAGAGAAAGATAGGGGTTGGGAAATTGGACCCGTTTGCACCGGCTGTTAAGGCTGGTTTGGAAGAAAAAATGGCGGTCGCCTCTCTTCCGCCCGCTTCCGGTGAGTCCCGCGGCCGCCGCCATTTTGGGCAGATCGGCAGCGCTGCCGTTGCCTGCGCTCGCTGCAGAAATGCAAATGAGGCAGATCGTGACGTCAATGAGCGGGCAAAACTGAATTGTCGCATGGCCTGCCATTTTGGACGCCACCGCTCCATTTATTGCCCTCTCCAAATCGCGACCAGTTGGCCATACATTCAGCAGCAGGAAGGACCCCCAGCAGCTGTATTTAAAGGGATCATCAACAACTTGAGGCTGACTTGCTTTTTCATTTCTACCGGCTCTGTGTCAGTTTGTGAAACTGTTTGGAGCTTTCTAGAGTGAAATAAAGTTGGTGAGTTGACAGGGAGTGTTGTCACAAGTGGAGACATAAGGACATAAGAATTAGGAGCAGGAGTCGGCCATACGGCCCCTTGAGCCTGCTCCGCCATTCAATAAGATCATGGCTGATCATCGACCTCAACTCCACTTTCCCGCCCGATCCCCATATCCCTTGATTCTCCTAGAGTCCAAAAATCTATCTCAGTTTTGAATGTACTCAATGGGGGACAAATTTGGTACCTTAGCGCCTCCCGTTAGTACTAACTGGATGCTAGAGCATTATCGCTGGGGTGAGGTGAATCCAACACCGCACGCCAAATCCCATCCCCACCCCCCCTTCCACAGTGCCACCGCTAACAGTTATCGCCGGAAGCCTCAACACCAGGTGGATTGTGTCGTCAGTGAGTGTGCACTGCTCACTGACCGCCCGATCTGTGAAATTTATTTTTGCCACCTACCTTAACGCCTGGAGGAAACAGCAACAGGGAGAGCTGGCGTGAAGCAACAGGAAGCTGGCTCCAGGGACATTATTTAAAGGGCTCATCAGTAATGACTTGCAACTGTAGGTTAGTGGAGTTTCAGTGCTGTCTTGTCAGTTCCACATAGTGCAACAGTCTCATTCCGTAATTTCAACTTTATTTAGTTTCAGGAGTATTATGGCAACTAAAAAGTAGTTACATTAATTCTTATAAAAATCAAACTGCGACACTTGGTTACATTAATGGGGGCTGTACTGGCAGTCGATCTCGCCCTCCAGGATCTACGGCAGAGGGAGCGGAGGCAGCGAGAAAGACTGGAACATGCGACCAGAGGGAGGAGGAGGGCCATCAGGGCTCTCAACAGGAGGCCTTACCCTCCAAGGATATTCTAAGAGCAATTCTCCTACCTTCAATTAAGCAAGGAGCAGTGCATTAGAAGGCTCCGCTTCACCAAGGAGGTGGCCACAGAATTCTGCCACCTCCTGCAACCAGACCTCCAGCCTCAGACCAGGGCGATCATGGCTCTCTCAGTGGCAGTCAAGGTCACCGTCGCCCTCAATTTCTTCGCCAGCGGATCCTTCCAGGCTGCAACAGGAGACATAGCTAACATCTCACAGGTCGCCGTCCATCGCTGCATCCGGGAGGTCACAGAGGCTCTCTACAGTAGGAGAAGGGATTACATTTCCTTCCCCATCACCAGAGAGAAGCAGGACAAATGTGCATGTGGCTTTGCCAGGATAGCAGGATTCCCCATGGTGCAGGGCGCCATTGACTGCACCCATGTGACTTTGTGGGCACAGCATAACAATCCTGAGATCTTCTGTAACCGCAAAGGCTACCACTCACTTAATGTGCAGTTGGTGTGTGACCACAGACAGCGAATCCTCAAGGTGAATGCCCGCTATCCTGACAGCAGGCACAATGCCTTCATCCTGTGCCAGCACTCTTCCAGCCACCATGTCGAGCTCGAGGGTGGCTGTTCGGAGACAAGGGCTACCCGCTCTCCACCTGGCTCATGACTCCCCTCCACAACCCCAACACTCCTGCCCAGCAGTAATATAACGAGAGCCATGCTGCCACCAGGAACATCATCGAGCAGACCATCGGCCTGCTGAAGCAATGGTTCTGCTGCCTTGACCTCTCGGGAGGAGCCCTCCAGTACTCGGCTGAGCGGGTGCCCCATTTCGTGGTGGTCTGCTGCACGCTCCACAACTTGGCCATCATGAGGGCCCAGCCCTTGCCACCAGGAATTGTGGGACCACCTCAGGAAGAGGAAGAGGGAGAGTAGGAGGAGGAGGAGGATGAGGAGGAAGAGGAACAGAAGCGAGGGAGGAAGCAGCCACTCAATCGGCCTTCCAGAAGGGCAGTCCGTGACTGCCTCATCAGACTGCGGTTTGAATGAATTAAACCCCAGATCCCCGTTGCTCACCACGTCCCCATCATTCCATTCCTGTCGCAGGCCATATCACAGCGCAAAGCTGAAATGAGACACACCACAAAAGAATCCAAACTGAACTAATAAATTTATCAAAAATCAGTGAACACATATTTACAACAACAATATTAACTATTCACCCTTGTGCAATCCCTTAGTGCCTGTCTTTACTGTACCTTTGCCTACTCTAGTGCTCCTTCGAAGTGATGGCCCAGTGGCTGCAGCAGGGCTGGTGGAAGGCTGCTGGGTGTCCGTGCGGGAGACTTCAGATGGCCTTGCAGGATGCCCTCGACCAGCTCTCTGCCTGGAAGGCCCGGCTGTAGACTACACCACCTCAGCAAAGGCGGCAGCAGTCTGGGCTGGCTGGATGACAGGCAGCGACAAGGGCAATGGTGGAGTGGCAGTGGTGGGAGCAGGAATGTTGTCATCCTGAGAGAGGATAGCAGGTTCCTGCTCCACTGACCCACTGCCACTCCCCCTGGGCAGCACCTCAGCATCCCTAGCAATCTGTTGGAGCACAGTTTGCTGGCCTGCTGAGAATGCGTGAAAGCCCCGGTCGACGGTGGTAAACCCAGCCATGATGGCAGCAGTCAGAGCTTGCGTGGCATCAAGCTGAGACTGCATGAGAGCAGCATGAGATTGGATGGCACCAAGCATAGACTGCATTACAGCACTAAGACGTTGCAGCGTTTCCGCCTGTGCTGCAATGGAAGCTGCCAGATCGCCCATCACACGCGGCATCAGGTCTGGGTCGCCATGGTCTCTCTGGGAGTTTACCATCCTTTGCAGACTGGAAATGATGGGCTCCATGGTGTGCGCAGAGCCTTGTGCAATGTTGGAGGCAGACTCCTCCACGCTCCTCATCATTGCCGAGAGGCTCTCGGGCACCCCTGCCATTGCACCTATCATCTCCATGTGCATGCCCATCACCCTTCTTCTAAACACCTCCCCATCGAGGTCCTCATGAGAGTCCTGTGCAGCAGAACTCGAGCGCGAACTCACCCTCTGGAGAGCTGGTCCCTGAGCTACCCTTTCCCCCTGGCCTTGCTGCAGCCCACTTGTCCCCAGTGCCTCACCCTGTGCAGATCCCGCGACTATACTAGCCTCTAAAGAATGAGTAGTGCCAGTATCTGAGCTGGTGTCTGCGGGTGAGAGATGCAGTGACTCAGTGTGTTCTTTCTCCTCCTCTTCTCTCACCTCGCTCTCTACCATGCCCTCAGGGACAGGCTGCTCAGGTGCTTGCTCATTATCTGAAAGTATAAAGGCACAAGAGGTGAGGGGAGGGGGGCAGGAAGGGAGAAATGCGTGCATACAGCATGATTAGCTGGAAAATGCGAAACGCTTGTGGGGTGAGGGGGAAGTGGGATGTGAGAAGAATGGGGGAGGGATGAACATACCGTTGTTGTCCCCAAGGGGGACAATGTCACCGGTGACCATGGTGCCCACCACCTGCCACCCAATAATGTGAAGACTGTGGTTTATATGGTGGTACATGTCATTTGTAGAAGCATTCACTCACCCTGACCCCGAGTGAGGTTGTTAAATTTCTTCCTGTACTGTGTGTGGGTCCTGGGGACCACAGTGCTGCCCGAGACGTGCTGCGCAACCTCCCTCCACATGGTGCGGAATACTTGCGGCAGGACCTCCTGCCACTTGCCGGGTAGAGCACCTCCCTCCGTCTCTCCACAGCAAACACCGATGTCTCCAATGCTTGATCGCAGAATCTGCGGGCTCTCTCCCTGGGGCACGGATCTGGCATGAGTACACCTGGTTTAGTCCTCCAGCTGCTTCTCCTTGACCTGCTCGCTGAGGCAGCTGCACAGCCAACAATGCTGAGAACAAGGTTCTGCAGCATCAGTGAAACTTCCCTTTAAGAACTGGAAAAAGCCTGCAGCAATCATGACTTGTGATTAGACTGCACCTAATATTGGTCCACTCTTTGAGTGTAACGCCAATGAGCTTCGGCTTCAAGACTTGAATTAGGACTCCAATCATTTCTTTGAGCAGTAAGCATGAATTTTGCATGCAGTCTAAAGCATTAGCGCCTGGCGCTAACTCTCCAACTTTTCTAATGATACCGCCTATTCCTGGGCTATAACGAACTTCAACCTCATTTCCTGCCCGATCTCCATATCCCTTGATTCCCCTAGAGTCCAAAAATCTATCGATCTCAGCCTTGAATATACTCAACGGTTCAGCATCCACAACCCTTTGCGGGAGAGAATTCCAAAGATTTACAACCCTCTGAGTGAAGAAATTTCTCCTCATCTCAGTCTTAAATAGCCTACCCCTTATCCTGAGACTATGCCCCCTAGTTCTAGACACTCCAGCCAGGGGAAACAACCTCTCAGCATCTACCCTGTCAATCCCCCTCAGAATCTTGTATGTTTCAATGAGATCACCTCTCATTCTTCTAAACTCCAGAGAGTATAGGCCCACTCTACACAATCTCTCCTCATAGGACAGCCCTCTCATCCCAGGAATTAGAAGTGGACCTTCATTGCACCACCTCTAAGGCATACATGTCCTTTCTCAGATAAGACCAAAACTGTGCACAGCACTCCAGGTGTGGTCTCACCAAAGCCCTGTACAATTGTAGTAAGACGTCCTTACTCTTGTACTCCAACCTCCTTGCAATAAAGGCCAACATACCATTTGCCTTCCTCATTGCTTGCTGTACCTGCATGCTAACTTTCTGTGTTTCCTGTATGAGGACACCTAAATCTCTCTGAACACCAACATTTAATAGTTTCTCACTATTTAAAAAATATTCTGTTTTTCTATTCTTCCTACCAAAGTGAATAACCTCACATTTCCCCACATTATACTCCATCTGCCACCTTATTGCCCACTCACTTAACCTGTCTATATCCCTTTGCAGACTCTGTGTTCTCCTCACAGCTTAATTTCCCACCTAGCTTTGTATTGTCAGCAAACTTGGATACATTGCACTCGGTCCCTTCATCTAAATCATTAATATAGATTGCAAATAACTGAGGCCCCAGCACTGATTCTTGTGGCACCCCACTAGTTACAGCCTGCCAACCTGAAAAATGACCCGTTTACCATTACTCTTTGTTTTCTTTCCATTAACCAATCCTCTATCCATGCCAATATATTACCCCCAACCCCAAGAGCCCATATCTTGTGTAGCAATCTTTTATGTGGCACCATATCGAAAGCCTTTTGGAAATCCAAATATAGTACATCCACTGGTTCCCCTTTATCTACCCTGCTGGTTACATCCTCAAAAAACTAATAAATTTGTTAAACACAATTTCCCTTTCATAAAACCATGTTGACTCTGCCTAATCATATTATGATTTTCATGGTGCCCTGTTACCACTTCCTTAATAATGGATTCCAGCATTTTCCCGACGACTGATGTCAGGCTAACTGGCCTGTAGTTCCCTGTTTTCTCTCTCCCTCCTTTCTTGAATAGTAGGGTTATATTTGCTACCTTCCAATCCGCTGGGGCCATTGCAGAATCGAGGGAATTTTGGAAAGTCACAACCAATGCATCCACCATCTCTGCAGCCACCTCTTTTAGAACCCGAGGATGTAGGCCATCAGGTCCAGGGGATTTGTCGGATTTTAGTCCCATTAGTTTCTACAGTACTTTTTCTCTAGTGCTATTAATTACTTTAAGTTTCTCACTCTCATTAACCCCTTGGTTGCCCATTACTTTTGGTATGCTTTTTGTGTCTTCTACTGAAAATTCAGATACAAAATATTTGTTTAAATCTTTGTGCCATTTCCTTATTCCCAATTATAATTTCTCCTGTCTCAGCCTCTAAGGGACCAATGCTTACTTTTGCTATTCTCTTCCTTTTTACATAGTTGTCGAAGTTCTTCCAATCTGTTTTTATATTTCTTGCTAGTTTACTCTCATATTCTATTTTCTCCCTTTTTGTCAATATTTTGGTCATCCTTTGCTGGTTTCTAAAGCTCTCCTAATCCTCAGGCTTACTACTATTCTTCGCAACATTATAAGCTTCTTTTTTTAATAAGAGCATAAGAAATAAGATCAGGAGTTGGCCATTCGGCCCCTCGAGCCTGCTCCGCCATTCAATATCATGGCTGATCATCGACCTCAACTCCACTTTCCCGCCCCATCTCCATATCCCTTGATTCCCCTAGAGTCTAAAAATCTATTGATCTCAGCCTTGAATATACTCAAAGACTCAGCATTCACAGCCCTCTGGGGCAGAGAATTCCAAAGATTCACAACCCTGTGTGAAGAAATTCCTCCTCATCTCAGTCTTAATTTCCCCAATATTCAACTTCCCCAATATTAACTGGGATAGTCAGAGTGTGAAAGGCTTAGAGGGTGCGGAATTCTTAAAGTGCATCCAGGAGAGCTTTTTGAGCCAGCATGTAGAAAGTCCTACTAGAGAGGGGGCGGTACTGGACATAATTCTAGTGAATGTAGCCTGGCAAGTGGTAGATGTGTCAGCATTTTGGTGACAGTGACCATAATTCAGTGAGATTTAAGGTAGTCATGGAAAAGGACAAAGATGGACCGGAAATAAAGGTTCTAAATTGGGGGAAGGCCGATTTTAATATGATAAGGCAGGATCTGGCCAAAGTGGACTGGGATCAGCTACTTGTAGGAAAATCCACATCAGGGCAGTGGGAGTCTTTCAGAAAGGAAATAGAGAGAGTACAACGGCAACGTGTTCCCGTAAAGGTCAAGAGTGGGACCAACAAGCCCAGGGAACCCTGGATGTCAAGGGATATACAAGAATGGATTAGGAAAAAAAGGGAGACTTTTGGCAGATACAAAGGACTAAAATGGGGACAGGATAGGACAGAGTCAACATGGATTTACAAAGGGTAAATCGTGCTTGACTAATCTATTAGAATTTTTTGAGGGAGTAACTGGTAAAATAGATGGGGGAGAGCCAGTAGATGTGGTGTACCTGGACTTCCAAAAGGCCTTCGATAAGGTCCCACATAAAAGATTAGCAGGGAAAATTGAAGCTCATGGGATAAAGGGGAAAGTATTGACGTGGATAGAGAACTGGCTGTCAGATAGAAAACAGAGAGTTGGAATAAACGGCTCATTTTCTGAATGGCAGGCAGTAACAAGTGGGGTACCACAGGGATCTGTCCTGGGTCCCCAGCTGTTCACAATTTACATTAATGACCTGGATCAGGGAGTCGGATGCAGCATTTCCAAATTTGCAGACGACACTAAACTAGGAGGGGGGGTGGGCTCAGAGGAGGAGACCAGGAAGCTCCAGAGCGATTTGGACAGACTGGGTGATTGGGCGGATAAATGGCAGATGCACTATAATGTGGACAAGTGCGAAGTTATCCACCTTGGGTGCAGGAACGGGAGGGCAAATTATTATTTAAATGGCAATAAATTGGGAGAGGGGGAAGTACAGAGAGACCTGGGTGTTCTTGTACACCAGTCACTGAAGGCGAGCATGCAGGTGCAACAGGCGATCAAGAAGGCAAACGGTATGCTGGCCTTCATAGCAAAAGGGTTGGAATACAGGAACAGGGATACCTTGCTGCAGCTGTACAGGGCACTGGTGAGACCACACCTCGAGTACTGTGTACAGTTTTGGTCGCCTCATCTGAGGAAAGATGTTCTTGCCATGGAGGGGGTGCAGCGGCGATTCACCAGGCTGATACCAGGAATGGCGGGATTGACCTATGAGGAGAGACTATGTAGTTTAGGGATGTACACACTGGAGTTTAGAAGATTGAGAGGGGACCTCATAGAAGTGTATAAAATTCTGACAGGTCTAGACAGACTAGATGCAGAAGGAATGTTTCCCTTGGCGGGTGAGAACAGAACTAGAGGACATAATTTAAGGATAAGGGCTAAACCATTTAGGACAGAAATGAGGGGGAATTTCTTCACTCAGAGGGTGGTGAACCTGTGGAACTCATTGCCACAGAGGGCAGTGTACGCCAGCTCATTAAATATATTTAAGAGGGAATTAGATATATTTCTACAGGCAAAAGGGGTTAAGGGTTACGGAGAGAAGGCGGGGACGGGATACTGAATTGGAGGATCAGCCATGATCTCATTAAATGGCGGAGCCGGCTCGAAGGGCCGGATGGCCTACTCCTGCTCCTATCTTCTATGTATCTATGTATCTATGTAAAAACAGTGGAAGCCCTAGAGGAGTGTAGAAAGTGCAGGGGGGTACTTAAAAAAAGAAATTAGGAGAGCGAAGAGGGGGCATGAAAAAACACTGGCGGGCAAAATAAAGGAAAATCCCAAGGTGTTTTATAAGTATATTAAGGGCAAGAGGATAACCACGGAAAGAGTAGGGCCCATTAGGGACCAAAGTGGCAATCTGTGTGTAGAGCCGGAAGATGTGGGTGAGGTTTTAAATGAATATTTTGCATCTGTGTTCACTATGGAGAAGGACGATGTAAGCATAGAAATCAGGCAGGGGGATTGTGATATCCTTGAACAAATTAGTCTTGAGAGGGAGGAGGTACTAGCGGCTTTAACAGGCTTAAAAGTGGAACGTTGGCGGGAGTTTCAGCGGCGGCAGTGGGCCTATAAAAGGCTCCAGAGACCAGGTAAGGCCTCAGAGCGTCGGCGGGAGTTTCAGCGGCGACAGTGGGCCTATAAAAGGCTCCAGAGACCAGGTAAGGCCTCAGAGCGTCGGCGGGAGTTTCAGCGGCGGCAGTGGGCCTATAAAAGGCTCCAGAGACCAGGTAAGGCGTACCAGTCTCCGAACTCGGAGGGAAAAATAATCGAAGTGTGACGTCACCAAAAAACAGGTAAGTGATTGGTTGGTGAGTATTTCTCTCTTTTTAAGCTTAAATTCTGTGGTGTTAAATTTCTAGGGTCTCTGTGGTGTAGTGGGGACAGTTGGTAAATAAAGCGCCCTAGAGTATATCTGTAACTGGGGTATTGAATACATTTTTAATTTAATTAAAAGAGTAGGTCATGACAGGTGAGATCAGCCCCGTGTTATGCTCCTCTTGCTCCATGTGGGAATTCAGGGACGCTGCCAGTGTCCCTGGGGACCACGTGTGCGAGAAATGCATCCAGCTGCAGCTACTTGTAGACCGCATTGCGGCGCTCGAGCTGCGGGTGGATGAGTTTTGGAGCATACGCGATGCTGAGAGGGTCGTGGATAGCACGTTTAACGAGTTGGTCACGCCGCAGGGTAGGGCTGCACAGGCAGAAGGGAAATGGGTGACCATCAGGCGGAGCAGCAGAGGCAGGCAGGAAGTACAGGGAACCCCTGTGGTCATCCCCCTTTCAAACAGGTATACCGATTTGGATACTGTTGAGGGGGATGACTCACCAGGGAAGAGCCGCAGCAGCCAACTTCCTGGAACCAGGGTTGCTTCTGCTGCTCAGAAAGGGAGGAAAAAGAGTGGGAGAGCAATAGTGGTAGGGGATTCTATCGTAAGGGGAACAGATAGGCGTTTCTGTGGCCGTAAAAGTGACTCCAGGATGGTTTGTTGCCTCCCTGGGGCCAGGGTCATGGATATCACTGAGTGGCTACAGGGCATTCTTAAGGGGGAGGGTGTGCAGGCAGAGGTTGTGGTTCACATTGGGACCAACGACATAGGTAGGAAGGGGGATGAGGTCCTGCATCAAGAATTTAGGGAGCTAGGCAGCAGATTAAAGAGCAGGACCTCAAAGGTTGTAATCTCTGGATTACTCCCAGTGCCACGTGCTAGTGAGTATAGGAATAGGAGGATAGAACAGATGAATGCGTGGCTAAAGAGTTGGTGCAGGAGGGAGGGTTTTAGTTTCCTGGATCACTGGGCCTGCTTCTGGGGAAGGTGGGACTTGTACAGTCGGACGGTTTGCACCTGAACCAGAGCGGGACAAATATCCTTGCGGGGAGGTTTGCTAGCACTGTTGGGGGGGGTTTAAACTAACTTGGCAGGGGGATGGGATACAGAGTGGAGCTACAATAGGGGGTGATGTACAGTCAAATATAGAGAAATAAACAAGTCAGCTTGGAAGACAGGGCAAACATGCAAGAGCAAGGCTGGAAGGCATCTATTTTAATGCAAGGAGTCTAGCGAATAAGGTGGATGAACTGAAGGTGTTGATAAACACATGGGAGTATGATATTGTTGCTATCACGGAGACATGGTTGAGGGAGGGGCAAGACTGGCAGCTCAATATTCCGGGGTACAGAATCTTCAGGCGAGACAGAGGGGGAGGTATAAGAGGAGGGGGTGTTGCAATATTAATTAAGGAATCAATTACTGCCATAAGGAGGGATGATATATTAGCAGGTTCCTCCAATGAGGCTATATGGGTGGAGCTTAAAAACAAAAAGGGGGCAAGCACTTTGCTGGGAGCGTACTATAGGCCCCCAAACAGTCAGGGGGAGATAGAGGAACAGATATGTAGGCAAATCTCAGAGAAATGTGCAAATAATAGGGTAATAATAATGGGGGATTTCAACTTCCCCAATATTAACTGGGATAGTCAGAGTGTGAAAGGCTTAGAGGGTTCAAAATTCTTAAAGTGCATCCAGGAGAGCTTTTTGAGCCAGCATGTAGAAAGTCCTACAAGAGAGGGGGCGGTACTGGACCTAATTCTCGGGAATGTGGCCGGCCAAGTGGAAGAAGTGCTAGTAGGTGAGCACTTTGGTGACAGTGACCATAATTCGGTGAGATTTAAGGTGGTCATGGAAAAGGACAGGGATGGGCCGGAAATAAAGGTTCTAAATTGGGGGAAGGCCGATTTTAATAGGATAAGGCAGGATCTGGCCAAAAGGGACTGGGATCAGTTGCTTGTAGGAAAATCCGCATCGGAGCAATGGGATTCTTTCAGAAGGGAGATTGAAATCATACAATGGCAGCATGTTCCCGTAAAGGTCAAGGGTGGTTCCAAAAACCGCAGGGAACCTTGGATGTCAGGGGATATACGAGAATGGATCAGGAAAAAAAGGAGGGCTTTTGGCAGATACAAAATGCTAAAGACGGAGGAAGCCCTAGAGGAGTACAAAAAGTGCAGGGGGATACTTAAAAAAGAAATTAGGAGATCAAAGAGGGGCCATGAAATAACACTGGTGAGCAAAATAAAGGAAAATCCTAAGATGTTTTATAAGTATATTAAGGGTAAGAGGGTAACTAGGAAAAAAATAGGGCCCATTAGGGACAAAAGTGGCAATCTGTGTGTGGAGCCGGAAGATGTAGGTGGGGTTCTAAATGAATTTTTTGCATCTGTTTTCACTGTGGAGAAGGACGATGCAGACATAAAATTAGGGCAGGGGGACTGTGATATACTCGAACATTTTAACATCGAGAGGGAGGAGGTATTGGCGGTTTTAGCAGGTCTAAAAATGGATAAATCCCCAGGTCCGGACGAAATGTATCCCAGGCTGCTGTGTGAGGCAAAGGAGGAGATTGCGGGGGCTCTAACACATATATTCAGAACCTCTCTGGCCACAGGGGATGTGCCAGAGGACTGGAGAACCGCTAATGTAGTATCATTATTCAAGAAAGGGAGTAGGGAAAAACCGGGGAACTACAGGCCAGTGAGCCTAACATCAGTGGTGGGAAAATTATTGGAAAAAATTCTGAGGGACAAAATCAGTCTCCACTTGGAGAGGCAAGGATTAATCAGGGTTAGCCAACATGGCTTTGTCAAGGGAAGATCATGTCTGACTAATTTGATTGAATTTTTTGAGGGGGTGACTAGGTATGTGGATGAGGGTAACGCAGTGGATGTGGTATACATGGATTTCAGTAAGGCCTTCGATAAAGTCCCACACAGGAGACTGGTCAAGAAGGTAAGAGCCCATGGAATCCAGGGTGCCTTGGCACATTGGATACAAAACTGGCTCAGTGGCAGAAGGCAGAGGGTGATGGTCGAAGGTTGTTTTTGCGACTGGAAGCCTGTGGCCAGTGGGGTACCACAGGGATCGGTGCTGGGTCCCTTGCTGTTTGTGGTCTACATTAACGACTTGGATATGAATGTAAAAGGTATGATCAGTAAGTTCGCGGATGATACAAAAATTGGTAGGGTGGTAAATAGCGAGGAGGGTAGCCTCAGTCTGCAGGACGATATAGATGGGTTGGCCAGATGGGCGGAACAGTGGCAAATGGAATTTAATCCGGAAAAGTGCGAGGTGATGCACTTTGGAGGGACTAACAAGGCAAGGGACTACACAATGAATGGTAAGACCCTAGGCAAGATGGAGGGTCAGAGGGATCTTGGTGTGCAAGTACACAGATCCCTGAAGGCGGCGGAACAGGTGGATAAGGTGGTAAAAAAGGCATATGGGATACTTGCCTTCATTAGCCGAGGCATAGAATATAAGAGCAAGGAGGTTATGATGGAGCTGTATAAAACACTGGTTAGGCCACATCTGGAATACTGTGTGCAGTTCTGGTCGCCACACTACTGGAAGGATGTGATCGCTTTGGAGAGGGTGCAGAGGAGATTCACCAGAATGTTACCCGGGCTGGAGTGCTTCAGCTATGAAGAGAGACTGGGCAGATTGGGTTTGTTTTCCTTGGAGCAGAGAAGGCTGAGGGGGGGCCTGATTGAGGTGTACAAAATTATGAGGGGCATAGATAGGGTGGATACTAAGGAGCTTTTTCCCTTAGTAGAGGGGTCTATAACAAGGGGGCATAGATTCAAGGTAAAGGGCGGGAGGTTTAGAAGGGATTTGAGAAAGAACTTTTTCACCCAGAGGGTGGTTGGAGTCTGGAACTCACTGCCTGAAAGGGTTGTGGAGGCAGGAACCCTCACAACATTCAAGAAGCATTTGGATGAGCACTTGAAATGCCATAGCATACAAGGCTATGGACCAAATGCTGGAATATGGGATTAGATTAGACAGGGCTTGATGGCCGGCGCGGACACGATGGGCCGAAGGGCCTCTATCCGTGCTGTATAACTCTAGGGGTAGAAATTAGGTCGCACCCCATTTGGGGCGCAAATATCGTCCGGACGCAAATATTAGCGCCTGCCGCTAATTATCGGCACTGACAGGAAACTTCACTTTTTACCGCCCCGGGAGGTGAGTGGAGCGCTAAAGCAGGCGCTGCACACCTGTCTTAAGGCGCAAAGGCCAAGGAGTGAGGCGCTAACTCAGCGCGCGAGCGCAGCGCAGCTGCTGCCAGTTAGCGAGGGAACACAGACACACTGGCGCCGGACACTTCTTAAAGCGGGGGGGGGGGGGCCACTTGCTCCCCAGCCACACCCTGCTCATTGCAGCCTTGAATCTCAGCCTGGAGAGACCTGTGAATCCATTTTGCTGCCAAGCATGGAGAGGGTGAGAGAACGCGCTCATTGCTTCACCGAGCGGGCCTTGGATGCTCTGGTTGGCGCAGTGGAGCGCAGACGATGCATGCTGTTCCCTGAGAGTGGCAGGAGGCCTTTGCCACGCGAGTTCAGAAGAGTGTGGAGGGAGGTGGCTCAGAGCGTCTCCTCCAGGAGCATGGTGCCCAGGACCCATACTCAATGCCGCAAAAAGTTCAACGACCTCACTCGGGTCGTCAGGGTGAGTGGCTTTTTCTCAATACCTCTCCATCCCTCCATCTCAACCTCACTCTATGGCCAGAGGGTCTTAAAACCCCAATGCACAACACTCATCCAACACCAATGGCCCTTTCATCAAACACACACACACATTCCACACTTTGCATACAGTAAGGGCTATTCACCTATGGGAGGCACATCAGGCAAGACCATGGCTGTATATTGTAAGGGCTATTCACCTATGGGAGGCACATCAGGCAAGACCATGGCTGTATATTTACTCAGATGCTGTCCTTTTTCTTGCAGGCTAAGCTGGCTCATAATAGGAGACAGCAGCAACGGACAGGTGGAGGGCGGCTTCAGCTGCAACCCCTCAGCGATCTGGAGGAGCGCGTCCACAGGATTGTGGCAAGCCGGGTGATCGGTCCCGTCGCCACTGGAGACGCCGACCCCGTTGTGGACAGCAATGGTAAGGTCATCACCTTTTTGTCCTCTGTCCTTCCACTTGTCCCTCACAACACCAGCCTTTGACACTTTCAATCCAACTTGCTAACTCGCTGCACTTATTCCTCCCTTACTGCCACCCTGTCCTCACGCTAAAGCCACTCTTGTACCTCCCTGCTTTCAGATGGTGATTCACCAGCTGAGGAGACGGGCCCTGAAGCTGCCACTGGGAGTGATGCTGCAGCTGAGGAGGAAGAGGAAGCCAGAGCATCAGTGCCACCCTCTCCCGAGGAAGCCCATGCCCACACTGGGAACACGCCTTCCCCGGAGGGGAGCAGGGGGGAAGGGGCTGATGATGGTGAAGCTCCAGGACCCAGCGGGCTGCAGCAACGCCATGGGGGGGGTAGGGAAGAACGGGGGCCTTCTCCCCAGAGGGAGAGTATGCCAGACACTCCTACTGCAATGGACGCAGAGGAGGAGCGGCTGATTGCAGAAATGAACACCCAGGCGGTGTGCATGCACACTGAGCTCATGGGTGCAGTGGGAAGGGTGCCCGAATGCATTGAGTCACTGGCAAGGAGTGTGGAGCACTTCGCTGTAGCACAGGCGGATGCCACACTAACGCTTAGTGCTGCAATTCAGTCACTGGCTGCCGTGATCCCACCTCTGACTGCTCTCATACAGACTCAGATGGAGGCCACGCGAGCACAGACTGCTGCCAACCTCGATGGTTCGTGCACATGTCCCCGGGGCTGTCACCGCGCCGCAGCAGGCTAGCAATCTGTTCTCCGGCAGATTGCTCCGGATGCTGAAGTGCTGCCCCGTGGGAGTGCCAGTGTGTCGGGCGAGCAGGGAGTTGCTGTCCTCTCGCACGATGACAGCATTCCTGCTGCCAACACTGTCACTTCTCCACTGCACTTGCCACCGCCTGTAGGACAGACTGCTGCCGCCCATGCAGAGTTGGTGCAGTCTGCAGCCGGGCCCTCCAGGCCCAGAAGTGATCGAGGCCGTCCTTCAGGGGCATCTGCAGTGTCAGGGTCTGACGAGCAGCAGCCTTCCACCAGCCTTGCTGCAGCCACTGAGGTCCCATTACGGAGGAGCAGTAGGGTTAGAAGGGGGAAGTGCGCAAGGGAAGGAGATCACCCTCGAAGGGCAAAAAGTAGGAGGTGTGACAAAATGCTGGTCATTTTTTTATTAAAGGCCGAGGTTCATGGTCCAACTTTTGTTTAGTGTTTTGGACATTATCTCCAGGTTGTGAGAACCAGCTATGTTATTGACTGTTTTTTTGTGTTTATTTCTATGAGTTTGTCATGAGGAATTGACACACACAGAGTTTGTAAAATAAATAAGTTTCTGTATTCAAAATATACATGGCTGGTGGTTGGAATTATTGGTGCCTTGGCCGGCTTAGGGGTTGCGTGCTGGGTTGATTAATGTTTGTAGCAATGGCAGGGGCCCTAGAAGCGGCTTGCTATTAGTCGTTGACGGACGGCCCTTGCAGTTTGACCATTGTGGGCCGCCCTCCCGCCTTGGTGCTGCTGATGATCATCGTCCTCGTCCTCTTCCTCCTCTTCCTCCTCCTCCTCTGGTGGTGCTACAAGGCCTGGTGGCATTGGCTGGGTCCTGAGGATTGCCATGTTGTGCAACATGCAGCACACGACTACGAAGTTCGAAACTTGCTCAGGCGAGTACTGCAGGGCTCCTCCGGAATGGTCCAGACAGCGGAACCGTTGTTTCAGCACGCCGATTGTGCGCTCAATAATGTTCCTGGTTGCTTGATGGCTTTCATTGTACCGCAGCTCAGCAGGGGTGTTTGGCGTACGGAGCGGTGTCATCAGCCAGGTGCTCAATGCGTACCCCTTGTCCCCCAGAAGCCAACCAACTGGCTGATGCGGTGCCTCGAAAACTTCTGCCACAGTAGTCTGGCGCAGGATGAAAGCATCGTGGCAGCTGCCCGGATAGTGGGCATTGACAGCGAGTATCACCTGTCTGTGGTCACAGACCAACTGCACATTCAAGGAATGGAACCCCTTTCTGTTCCTGAATTCCTCTGCATTCTCTCGCGGAGCACGCAAAGCCACATGCGTGCAGTCAATGGCGCCCTGCACCATGGGGAAGCCCGCTACCCTCGCAAAGCCCAGAGCACGGTCACGCTGCTTGTCTGGGGTCATAGGGAAAGAGATGAAGTCTCGTCTCCTTCTGAAGAGGGCATTGGTGACCTGCCGGATGCAGCGATGCACCGCAAACTGGGAGATATTGGCGAGGTCCCCAACAGCAGCTTGGAATGAGCCAGTGGCGTAGAAGTTTAAAGCCACTGTGACCTTCACTGCCACCGACAGAGACGTCCTGGACCTCAGCTGAGGCTGCAGATCTGGCTGCAGCAGGTGGCAGAGCTCAGTGACCACCTCCTTGCTGAATCGCAGCCTTCGCAAACACAGCTCCTCGGACATATGGATGTAGGAGAGCTGTTCACGATATACCCTGGGAGGGTAAGCTCTCCTGTACATGCGCCTGATGGCCCTCCTCCGTCTGGCCATCATTGCCACTCTCTGTCTGCGTCTCTGTATCCTCCAATTCAGCTGGAGCAGGACGACGCCCCCAATCATTGCAGCCCCCATATTCTCTTTGCCAGAAAAGTAATGAGGTACAGCAACTAAAGTAGCAACAAAGTTAGGATGAATAGGCAAAACTACCTCACAAAGCGTTGAGTCAATGTAGAAGTCTCTCTCTCTCTCTCTCCGAATCTCTCTCTCTCTCTCTCAGAACGAGTGGTGCATAAATGTCGACCACAGAAAAAGACAGGAAGAGGCCCCCTTTAAATAGCGCCCCCCCCAGCCCCACACCGATTGATAGCGTTCCAGTCTTCCGGTCGTTGGAAGCGCCAGGTGGTAAGGCAGGGGGCGCCACTCAATTTCCGCTCCGGGGCGCCCCAATGGCGTTGCACCATGGAATGACGTCATAATCTGCGCGCGCAGGTGGTCGCAGCGGTAATTTTTAGCGCCGCCGCACAATCTCAAGTTAAGTTCTCGAGCGGCGCAAACATCGCTGCGCCCGGGCGTTAGCGGCTTAACGCCCCATTAGCGCCCTCTTAAGGCGCTAACGGGAGGCGCAACCAAGTGAATTTTTACCCCTATTACTCTATAAATCCCCAGGCCCAGATGAGATCTATCCCAGGCTGCTGTGTGAGGCAAGGGAGGAGATTGCAGGGGCTCGGACACAAATTTTCAGAACTTCTCTGGCCACATGGGGGGTGCCAGAGGACTGGAGAACAGCTAACGTAGTACCATTATTCAAGAAGGGTAGTAGGGAAGTGATTGGTTGGTCAGTATTTCTCTCTTTATCTTGGGCATTGGTTTAAATTAAGAGCTGGGATTAAACACTAAACATTCAAGAAGTGGGATCTAATTGGTGAGTATCTGGTAAGTGTTTTTACTTGGCTTTCTTAAAGTTTTAAAGATTATTCCAGCTAGGTTAGTAAATTAGAGGTTAATTAGAGGTATGGCAGGGCAGCTCACACCCGTGGAATGCACATCCTGTAACTCTGGAACAGTTCCCATGGATTGGAGGGTAGCTAATGTTACCCCACTATTCAAAAAAGGTGGTAGAGAGAAAACGGGGAATTATAGCCTGACATCGGTAGTGGGGAAAATGCTAGAGTCCATTATAAAAGATGTAATAGCAGAGCACTTGGAAAACAGTGACAGGATCGGTCAAAGTCAACACAGATTTACAAAAGGTAAATCGTGCTTGACTAATCTACTGGAATTTTTTGAGGATGTAAGTGGTAAAATAGATAAGGGAGAACCAGTGGATGTGGTGTATTTGTACTTTCAGAAGGCTTTCGATAAGATCCCGCATAGGAGATTAGCATGTAAAGTTAAGGCACATGGGATTGGGGGCAGGTTACTGACTTGGATAGAGAACTGGTTGGCAGACAGGAAGCAAAGAGTTGGAATAAACGGGTCTTTTTCCGAGTGGCAGGCAGTGACTAGTGGGGTACTGCAGGGATCAGTCCTAGGACCCCAGCTATTCACAATATATATTAATAATCTAAACGAGGGAACTAGATGTAATATCTCCAAGTTTGCAGACGACACAAAGCTGGGTGGGCGTGTGTGCTGTGAGGAGGATGCCGAGAAACTCCAGTATGATTTGGACAGGTTGGGTGATTGGGCAGATGCATGGCAAATGCAGTACAATGTGAATAATTGCGAGGTTATCCACTTTGGTGGCAAAAACAGGAAGGCAGATTATTATCTGAAAAGCAATAGATTGGGAGAAGGGGACGTGCAATGAGACCTGGGTGTCCTTGTGCACCAGTCGCTGAAGGTAAGCATGCAGGTGCAGCAGGCGGTTAAGAAGGCAAATGGTATGTTGGCCTTCATAGCGAGAGGGTTTGAGTGCAGGAACAAGGATGTCTTGCTGCAGTTGTACAGGGCCTTGGTGAGACCACACTTTGAGTGCTGTGTGCAGTTTTGGTCGCCTTATCTGAGGAAGGATGTTCTTGTCATGGAGGGAGTGCAGCGAAGATTCACCAGGCTGATACCTGGGATGGCAGGAATGACGTATGAGGAGAGATTGGGTCGATTGGGCTTATGCTCGCTGGAGTTTAGATGAATGAGAGGGGATCTCATTGAAACTTACAAAATTCTAACAGGTGCAGGAAGTGTCACCAGCTACAGCAGCTCGAGCACCGGGTTACGGAGCTTGAGCGGCGGCTGCAGTCACTGCTGTGCATCCGCGAGGCTGAGAGCTACGTGGATTGCACGTTTCGGGAGGTGGTCACCCCGCAGCTTAAGAGTGTGCAGGCAGAGAGGGAATGGGTGACCACCAGACAGAAGAGGAGGACCAGGCAGGTACTGCAGGAGTCCCCTGAGCCCATCTTGCTCACCAACCAGTATTCGGTGCTGAGTACTGGTGAGGGCGATGGCTCCTCTGGGGAGTGCAGCCAGAGCCAAGTCCACAGCACCATGGAAGGCTCAGCTGCACAGGCTGGGGGGAAGAGGAGAGGGAGAGCAATAGTGATAGGGGATTCAATAGTTAGGGGAGCAGACAGGCGTTTTTGCAGCCGCAGACGTGACTCCAGGATGGTATGTTGCCTCCCTGGTTCCAGGGTCAAGGATGTCACTGAACGGCTGCAGGGCATTCTGAGAGGGGAGGGTGAACAGCCAGAGGTCGTGGTCCATATCGGTACCAACGACATAGGTAGGAAGAGGGATGAGGTCCTGCAGGCAGAGTTTAGGGAGCTAGGAAAGCGGTTAAAAAGCAGGACCTCAAAGGTAGTAATCTGCAGATTACTACCAGTGCCACGTGCTAGTGAGTACAGAAATAGGAAGATAGAGCAGATGAATGCGTGGCTGGAGAGATGGTGTAGGAGGGAGGGCTTTAGATTCCTGAGGAATTGGAACCGTTTCTGGGGGAGGTGGGACCTCTACAAGCCAGACTGATTGCACCTCAACGGGAACGGGACCAATATCCTCTCGGGAGGGTTTGCTAGTGCTGCTAGGGAGGGTTTAAACTAGCTTGGCAGGGGGATGAGAACCTAAGTATAGAGTCAGTAGGGAGAGAAGAAAAACTGGAATTGGAAAACAAAAATGTAGAAAGTAAATTGGAAGGACAGAGGAATCAAGGGCTAGATAATAGTCAACAAGGAGGTTTGCCTGTACTAAATAGTATATACTTCAATACAAGGAGTATAGCGAACAAGGCAGATGAGCTGAGGGCACAGGTAGATACTTGGGACTATGATATTATAGCTAATACAGAGACGTGGCTGAAAGAGGGGCAGGTATGGCAGCTCAACATTCCTGGTTACAGGATTTTCAGACGGGATAGAGAGGGAGGTAAAAAGGGAGGGGTGTGGCGGGTCGCCACCTAAAATGGGCATAATCCACTTTTTCGTCTGTGGACAAATTTCCAGCACCTTCCCTTTAAGGCACCTTACCTTTAAGAGAGGAGGGGGCGGGGCCTCAGGTTTTACCCAGAGAATTCTGGGAGCTTTTCGGCAGCCATTTTAGTGCCATGAGTTGAATTAAAGTTTCTGGTTTTCCACACATGGATTCAGCCTCCATTCGTGTTTCGCGGCAGCCTCAACATTGGTGACCCCGACGCTCAGAACGTATTCCGAGCACTGCAATGGCGGACACGAACGCAGTTTCCGTGAAACTGCCGGAGTTTTGGGAAAACCAGCCCGAAGCCTGGTTTCTCCAAGCTGAATCTCGCTTCCGGCTGCGAAATATCACCACAGATGGGACGAAGTACGACTACCTCGTCACATCACTCAGTAGCGCCACAGTTTCGAAGGTTTGGACAGCGCTGCAGAACCCACCAGATGAAGGCAAGTACGCACATCTCAGGACAGCGCTCCTTAAAAAATTTACGGCCTCGGAATATCAGCGAAACTGCCACCTCCTCGACCTTCCAGGACTCGGTGATGCCTCACCATCAGACCTCCTCTCCCACATGCTCTCCCTCACCGACGAGAGCCCACCCGGATCCCTCTTCCGCACGCTGTTCATCCGCCAGCTCCCTCTCAGCATCCGCCCAGCGATCGTGGCGTCTGGCCTCACGAACCTGGAAGCCCTGGCCGATGAGGCCGACAAGCTGCTGTCCGCTCACTCCAGCCGCGACGTCACTCCGGACCTGGCAGCCAATGCCTGGGCGCGCCCCTCACCATCCAGCACGCGGCCACAAGGGCCTGTCACCAGGCCCACGGGGCCTTCACGCCCCACTAACACGGGCCACTGTTACTACCACGCACGGTTCGGCGCCAGGTCACAACAGTGCACACCTCCCTGCTCTTTCAAGTCCGCCCCCGTACCAGCCCCCGCGATGGCCATGGGCCACGCGGGCTCCCTGCTGTTCGTTATGGATGACAAAACCGGCCGCCGGTTCCTGTGCGACACTGGGGCTCAGCACAGCATCATCCCGGCCTCCTCCCTCGACATCCAAAAGGGCGAACGAGGACCGGCGCTGGCTGCTGCTAACGGCTCGGAAATCCGGACGTATGGCACCCGGACAGCCACCCTCGACCTCGCTGGTCGCCGCTACCGATGGGAGTTCATCACTGCCAAGGTGCTCTCCCCTCTCATCGGCGCAGATTTCCTGTGCGCCCACGGCCTACTGGTAGACATCACCGCCTCGTGGACATGAACACCATGTCCCCCATCCTGGGCGCCATGGCCCCCCATCAACCCGCCGACATGGCGTCACAGTGCCACGCCCGGGCCACGGATGACTACTCGGCACTCCTGGCCGAATTCCCGGCTCTCACCAATCCGACCTTCTCCGCGGAGGCCGCCAAACACGGGGTGGAACACTTCATCCCCACCACAGGCCCCCCCAGTGTACGCCCACGCCCGCAGGCTGGACCCGACCAAACTGGAGATCGCGCGGACCGAGTTTGCCACCATGGAACAGCTCGGCATCATCCGCCGCTCCAACAGTCCCTGGGCCTCCCCACTCCACATCGCCCCCAAACCAGGCGGAGGTTGGCGCCCCTGCGGGGATTACCGCCACCTCAACGACGCCACCACCCCTGATCGGTACCCCGTGCCGCACATTCAGGACTTCTCGGCTAGACTGGCCGGCCGCTCAGTCTTTTCCAAGGTCGACCTGGTGCGCGGCTACCACCAAGTCCCCGTCCACCCCGCGGACGTCCCCAAGACGGCCGTAATCACCCCCTTCGGCCTGTTCGAGTTCCTGCGGATGCCCTTCGGCCTCAAAAACGCGGCCCAAGCATTCCAACGGCTCATGGACTCGGTCCTTCGGGACCTGAAGTTCCTGTTCGTCTACCTGGACGACATCCTGGTAGCCAGTTCCTCCAAGCAGGAACACCTCGAACACCTTCGCATCCTGTTCGGGCGCCTCAGCGACCACGGGCTCATCCTCAGCCCAGCCAAATGCCAGTTCGGCCTGGACAAGATCGACTTCCTCGGCCACCACATCACCCATGCTGGGGCCATTCCCCTGCCCACCAAGGTGCAGGCCGTCCAACAATTTCCCTGCCCCACCACCATCAAAGGCCTCCAGGAGTTCCTCGGGATGGTGAATTTCTATAACCGCTTCATCCCCAAAGCGGCGTCCCTCATGTGGCCCCTTTATGAAGCCCTCCGGGGCAGGAGTCGCAAGATAGTGGTCGAATGGACGGCAGACGCGTCTGCCGCCTTCGATTCCACCAAGACCGCGCTCGCCAACGCCACCCTGCTCGCACACCCACGGCCCAATGCCAGGGTAGCGCTCACCACGGACGCCTCCGACCACGCGGTCGGCGCCGTGTATGAGCAGTGGGTCGACGGCGCCTGGCAACCACTTGCCTTCTTCAGCCGCCAACTACGCCCCCCGGAGGTCAAGTACAGCACCTTCGACCGCGAGCTACTCGCGCTGTTCCTGGCGGTCCGCTATTTCCGGTTTTTGCTTGAGGGCCACCCCTTCACTGCGTTTGTCGACCACAAGCCCCTGACATTCGCAATGGCAAAGACAACCGACCCCTGGTCCGCCAGGCAGCAGCGCCAGCTCGCGGCAGTGTCCGAGTTCACCACGGACATCCAACACGTCTCCAGCTGAGAAAATGTGGTAGCTGACTGCCTCTCCCGCCATCCACGCCGCACACCTAGCAGTCGACTACGCTCAACTCGCAGCAGACCAGATCACCGACCCTGATCTGCTCTCCGCACCCACCAACCTACCAGGGCTACGCCTGGCCGACGTCGCCTGTGGCCCGACCGCAGTCACGGTCAAGTGCGACATATCCCTATGTCAACCTCGGCCCGTCGTCCCAGCGTCCTGGCGCCGCCGGGTATTCGACATTCTCCACAACCTCTCCCACCCCGGCGCCCGCGCATCCATCAAATTGGTAGCCAACCGCTTCGTCTGGCGCGGCCTTCGCAAGGATGTGCGTACTTGGGCCAACTCCTGCCTAGCCTGCCAACGGGCCAAGATACAGCAACACACGAAAGCACCCCTCGAGGAGTTTACCGTCCCCTCGCGGAGATTCGACCACATCCACGTGGACATCGTCGGGCCCCTGCTGCCGTCGCAAGGCCACACGCACTTGCTGACCATTGTTGACCGCACCACACGCTGGCCTGAGGCAATTCCACTGACCTCTACCACCACCGCCGACATCGTCAGAGCCTTCGTCAGCACCTGGGTTGCACGGTTCGGCGTCCCCTCCGACATGACGTCGGACAGAGGTCCGCAATTTACCTCTGAACTCTAGACCGCCGTCGCACGCAACCTCGGGGTGACCATTCACCGCACCACAGCGTACCACCCCCAAGCCAACGGACTGTGTGAGCGGTTCCACAGATCCTTGAAAGCATCTCTTCGAGCCAGCCTCCAAGACGGCGCCTGTACCGACCGACTTCCGTGGGTCCTCCTCGGCCTGCGCACCGCGGTTAAAGAAGACCTCCACACATCGGCAGCATAGCTCGTGTACGGTCAGCTGCTGTGCGTACCCGGCGAGTTCCTGCCCACCGCCACGACACCCTGGTCAGCCGACCAGCAACGCCACGACTTCGCCTCACCGGCGCTGCAGTTCGCCCCGGTGCCCATTGCCCGACACGGCGAATCCACCTCACACGTCCCACTAAGCCTGCACCAGGCACGGTTTGTTTTCATCCGGCACGACGCCCACCGCGGACCCCTTCAACCCCCGTACGACGGGCCCTACAAGGTGCTACAGGCTGGGGACAAGTTTTTCACCCTGCAAGTGGGCGACAGGACCGAAAAAGTGTCGGTTGACCGAATCAAGCCAGCACACTCGGAGCCCGGTGAGCAGGTCCCTGTAGCTCGTCCACCTCCACGCGGCTGACCTGCCCTCAAGGCGGTTCACCCGGCTGCTCCACGCCCGGCCATTCCACGTCCACCGGCGTCCTACAAGAGCCGCTCCGGCCGGCCCATCAGACCGCCGCACCGTCTCGTCCACACCTCCTAAGCGGATTCTGGGGGGAGCTGTGTGGCGGATCGCCACCTAAAACGGGCATAATCCACTCTTCCGTCTGTGGACAAATTTCCAGCACCTTCCCTTTAAGGCACCTTACCTTTAAGAGAGGAGGGGGCGGGGCCTCAGGTTTTACCCAGAGAATTCTGGGAGCTTTTCGGCAGCCATTTTAGTGCCATGAGTTGAATTAAAGTTTCTGGTTTTCCACATATGGATTCAGCCTCCATTCGTGTTTCGCGGCAGCCTCAACAGGGGGGGTCGCGGTATTGATTAAAGAAACTATTACAGCTGTGAGGAGGGATTATATGTTGGGGGGATCATCAAACAAGGCCATATGGGTCAAATTGAAAAACAAAAAAGGGGCGATCACACTGTGAGAGGGAGATAGAAGAACAAATATGTAGACAAATTTCTGAGAAGTGCAAAAACTATAGGGCAGTAATAGTAGGGGATTTCAACTACCCCAATATTAACTGGGATAAAATTAGTGTGAGGGTATAGAGGGTGCGGAATTCCTAAAATGCATCCAGGAGAACTTTTTTAGCCAGTATGTAGCAAGCCCAACAAGGGAGGGGGCGGTTCTGGACTTAGTTTTAGGGAGTGAAGCTGGGCAGGTAGAAAGCATATCAGTGGGGGAGCATTTTGGTGTTATGAACCATAATTCTGTTAGATTTAAGGTAGTTATGGAAAAGGACAAGGATAGACCAGGAATAAAAATTCTAAATTGGGGAAAAGCAAATTTTGCTAAGCTCAGAGGGAATTTAGCCATAGTGGACTGGAATCAGCTACTTGAAGGTAAATCAGTGTCAGAGCAGTGGGAGGCATTCAAGGATGAGATCCGAAGGGTTCAGACCAAATATGTGCCCTTAAAGAAAAAAGGTGGGACTAACAAATCTAGAGCCCCCTGGATGTCGAGAGACATACAGGGTAGGATAAAGAAAAAAAGGGAGGCGTATGACAGATACTGAAGGCTAAATACTGCAGAATCTTTAGAGGAGTACAGAAAGTGCAGGGGTGCAATTAAAAATGATATTAGGAAAGCAAAGAGAGAGCATGAAAAATTCTTGGCAAGTAAAAATCAAGGAAAACCCAAAGATGTTTTATAAATATATTAAGAGTAAGAGGATAACTAAAGAAAGGGTAGGGTCTATTAGAGATCATGAGGGTAATATGTGTGTGGAGGCGGGAGACGTCGGTAGGGTTCTTAATGAATACTTTGTGTCTGTTTTCACAAAGGAAGGGCGAAGCAGACATTGCTATCAGGGGGAGGAGTGTGAAATATTAGATGAAAGAAACATAGTGAGAGAGGAAGTATTAAGGGGTTTAGCAGCTTTAAAAGTGGATAAATCCCCAAGCCCGAATGAAATGTATCACAGGCTGTTAAGCGAAGCAAAAGAGGAAATAGCAGAGGCCCTGACCATCATTTTTCAATCCTCTCTGGCTTCAGGTGTGGTGCTGGAAGACTACTATTGTGGTGCCCTTGTTTAAAAAGGGAGAAAAAGATAGACCGAGTAATTACAGGCCAGTCAGCCTCGGTGGTGGGAAAATTATTGGAAAGAATTCTGAAGGACAGGATAAATCTTCATTTAGAAAGACACTGATTAATCAAGGATAGTCAGCACGGATTTGTTAAGGGAAGGTCGTGTCTAACAAAATTGATTGAATATTTTGAGGAGTAACAAGGAGGATAGATGAGGGTAGTGCGTTTGATGTAGTGTTTTTGGACTTTAGCAAGGCTTTTGATAAGGTTCCACATGGCAGGCTGGTCACGAAGTTAAAAGCCCATGGGATCCAAGGCAAAGTGTCAAGTTGGATTCAAAACTGGCTCGGAGACAGGAAACAGAGGGTAATGGTTGATGGGTGTTTTTGTGACTGGAAGGCTGTTTCCAGTGGGGTTCCGCAGGGCTCAGTACTTGGTCCCTTGCTTTTTGTGGTAGATATCAATGATCTAGACTTGAATATAGGGGGTATGATTAAGAAGTTTGCAGATGATACTAAAATTGGCTGTGTGGTTGATACTGAAGAAGGAATCAGTAGACTGCAGGAAGATATCAATAAATTGGTCAGGTGGGCAGAACAGTGGCAAATGGAATTCAATCCAGAGAAGTGTGAGGTAATGCATTTGGGGAGGGCTAACAAGGAAAGGGAATACACATTAAATGGTAGGACACTGAGTAGTGTAGAGGAACAGAGGGACCTTGGAGTGCATGTCCACAGAATGCTGAAGGTAGCAGGCCAAGTAGATAAGGTGGTTAAGAAGGCATACGGAATGCTTGCCTTTATTAGCCGTGGCATAGAATATAAGAGCAGGGGGGTTATGCTTCAACTGTACAAAACACTAGTTAGGCCTCAGCTAGAGTACTGCGTGCAGTTCTGGTCACCACATTACAGGAAAGATGTGATTGCACTAGAGAGGGTACAGAGGAGATTTACAAGGATGTTGCCGGGAGAAGAGAATCTTAGCTATGAGGAAAGACTGGATAGGCTGGGTCTGTTTTCCTTGGAACAGAGAAGGCTGAGGGGAGACCTTATTGAGGTGTATAACATTATGAGGGGCCTAGATAAAGTGGATAGAAAGGACCGATTTCCCTTAGCAGAGTGGTCAAAAACCAGGGGGCACAGATTTAAAGTAATTGGTGGAAGGTTTAGAGGGGATTTGAGGGGAAATTTCTTCACCCAGAGGGTTGTGGGGGTCTGGAACTCACTGCCTGAAAGGGTGGTAGAGGCAGGAACCCTAACCACATTTAAAAGTACTTGGATGTGCACTTGGGATGCTCTAACCCGCAGGGCTACGGACCAAGAGCTGGGAAGTGGGATTAGGCTGGATAGCTCTTTGTTGGCCGGCGCGGACACGATGGGCAGAAATGGCCACCTTCCGTGCTGTAACTTTTTATGATTCTATGATAAAGCAGGCAGAGCATGCACATGAATTTGCCAAGATAGCGAACTTCCCCATGGTGCGGGTTGCCATCGACTGCATGTGGGCACCGCTTCTAAATGCGGAGATGTACCGCAACCGCAAAGGTTTCCACCCGCTGAATGTGCAGCTGGTGTGCGACCATGCTCAGCACATCATGATGATGAATGCCCAGTATCCTGGCAGCAGTCATGATGCTTTTATTCTCCGCCAGTCCATTGTTCCCTCAGTCTTTGAGCCACAAAGACAAACCAGAGGGTGACTAATGGGCAACAAGGGTTGTCCCTTGACCACCTGGCTCATGACTCCGCTCCGCAATCCAACCACATGTGGCCAGCATGCATTCAACAAGAGCCATGCTGCCACACGAAACATCATGGAGCGCAGCATTTGGTTATAAGAACATAAGAACATAAGAAATAGGAGCAGGAGTAGGCCAATCGGCCCTTCGAGCCTGCTCCGCCATTCAATAAGATCATGCCTGATCTGATCCTCACCTCAAATCTAAAGAACACAAGAAGTAGGAGCAGGACCCGGCCACTCAGCCCCTGGGCCCGCTATGCCACCCACAGGGCCTCGACCGATCCGAACTCAGCCTCATGTCCAATTTCCTGCCCGCTCCCCGTAACCCCTAATTCCCTTTACTTCTAGGAAACTGTCTATTTCTGTTTTAAATTTATTTAATAATGTAGCTTCCACAGCTTCCTGGGGCAGCAAATTCCACAGACCTACTACCCTCTGAGTGAAGAAGTTTCTCCTCATCTCAGTTTTGAAAGAGCAGCCCCTTATTCTAAGATTATGCCCCCTAGTTCTAGTTTCACCCATCCTTGGGAACATCCTTACCGCATCCACCCGATCAAGCCCCTTCACAATCTTATGTGTTTCAATAAGATCGCCTCTCATTCTTCTGAACTCCAATGAGTAGAGTCCCAATCTACTCAACCTCTCCTCGTATGTCCACCCCTTCATCCCGGGGATTAACCGAGTGAACCTTCTTTGTACTGCCTCGAGAGCAAGTATGTCTTTTCTTAAGTATGGACACCAAAACTGTATGCAGTATTCCAGATGCGGTCTCACCAATACCTTATATAACTGCAGCAATACCTCCCTGTTTTTATAATCTATCCCCCTAGCAATAAAAGCCAACATTCCGTTGGCCTTCTTGATCACCTGCTGCACCTGCATACTAACTTTTTGATTTTCTTGCACTAGGACCCCCAGATCCCTTTGTACTGCAGTACTTTCCAGTTTCTCGCCATTAAGATAATAACTTGCTCTCTGATTTTTCCTGCCAAAGTGCATAACCTCACATTTTCCAATATTGTATTGCATCTGCCAAATCTCTGCCCACTCACCCAGCTTGTCTATATCCCCTTGTAGGTTTTTATGTCCTCCTCACTTTCTACTTTCCCTCCCATCTTTGTATCATCTGCAAACTTTGATATGTTACACTCGGTCCCCTCCTCCAAATCGTTAATATAGATTGTAAAGAGTTGGGGACCCAGCACCGACCCCTGCGGAACACCACTGGCTACTGGTTGCCAGTCCGAGAATGAACCATTTATCCCAACTCTCTGCTTCCTGTTAGATAACCAATCCTCCACCCATGCCAGAATATTCCCCCCAATCCAGTGATTTTTTATCTTGAGCAATAATCTTTTATGTGGCACCTTGTCGAATGCCTTCTGGAAGTCTAAATACACTACGTCCATTGGTTCCCCTTTATCCACCCTGTACGTTATGTCCTCAAAGAACTCAAGCAAATTTGTCAGACATGATTTCCCTTTAATAAAGCCATGCTGACTTTGTCCTATCAAATTATGTTTATCTAAATGTTCCGTTACTGTCTCCTTAATAATAGACTCCAAAATTTTACTCACCACAGATGTTAGGCTAACTGGTCTATAATTTCCAGCTTTCTGCCTACTACCCTTTTTAAATAAGGGTGTTACATTAGCAGTTTTCCAATCTGCCGGGACCTTTACTGAGTCCAGGGAATTTTGGAAAATTATTACCAAAGCATCCACAATCCCCATTGCCACCTCCCTCAAGACCCTAGGATGCAAGCCATCAGGTCCAGGGGATTTATCCGCCTTGAGTCCCATTATTTTACTGAGTACCAATTCCTTAGTGACTTTAATCGTATTTAGCTCCTCCCCCACTAGAGCCCCCTGTTTGTCCAGTGTTGGGATATTCTTAGTGTCCTCTACCGTAAAGACTGAAACAAAATATTTGTTCAGCATTTTTGCCATCTCCATGTTTCCCACCATTAATTTCCCGGTCTCATCCTCTAAGGGACCTACGTTTGCCTTAGCCACCCTTTTTCTTTTTATATAACTATAGAAACTCTTGCTATCTGTTTTTATATTTTTTGCTAATTTATTTTCATAATCTATCTTCCCTTTCTTAATCAATCTTTTAGTTACTTTTTGCTGTCTTTTGAAGACTTCCCAATCTTCTATCCTCCCACTAAGTTTGGCTACCTTATATGTCCTTGTTTTTAGTTGGATACTATCCTTAATTTCTTTACTTAGCCACGGATGGCTGTCATTTCTTTTACACCCTTTTTTCCTCAGTGGAATATATATTTTTGAAAGTTGTAAAATAACTCCTTAAATGAACACCACTGCTCATGTACCGTCTTACCCTTTAATCTATTTTCCCAGTCCACTTTAATCAATTCCGCTCTCATACCATCATAGTCTCCTTTATTCAAGCTCAGTACGCTTGTCTGAGAACCAACCTTCTCACCCTCTAATTGGATATGGAATTCAATCATGTTATGGTCACTCATTCCAAGGGGATCCTTAACTAGGACATTATTAATTAATCCTGACTCATTACACAGGACCAGGTCCAAGGTTGCTTGCCCCCTTGTAGGATCAGTTACATACTGCTCAAGAAATCCATCCCTAATACACTCAATAAACTCTTCCTCAAGGCTGCCCTGCCCAATTTGATTTGTCCAGTTAATATGATAGTTAAAATCCCCCATAATTATAGCTGTTCCCTTATTACATGCCCCAACTATTTCCTGATTAATACTTCTTCCAGCAGAGTTGCAACTATTAGGAGGCCTATATACTACTCCCACTAGTGTTTTTTTCCCTTTATTATTCCTTATCTCCACCCAAACTGTTTCATTATCCTGATCCTTTGACCCAATATCATTTCTCTGTAATACAGTGATTCCTTCCTTTATTAACATAGCTACCCCACCTCCTCTTCCTTCCTGTCTGTCCTTCCTGATTGTTAAATACCCTGGCATATTTAATTCCCAGTCGTTGTCACCCTGCAGCCATGTTTCTGTAATGGCCACAAGATCATACCCATACGTAGTTATTTGTACCGTCAATTCGTCTATTTTGTTACGAATGCTGCGTGCATTCAGATAAAGAACTTTTAAATATGTTTTGTGACAATTTATTCCTGCTTTTACCCCCTTTACTACTTTACCTTTATCTTTATATATTCTGTCCTTTCCTGACACGCTCTGGTTTTTAATTATCCCACTGCTACTTTGCTCTATTGCCTTCTCCGCTGACATTTTTATTTTTTGCTCTCTTGAAACCTCCCCCCCACTAATTAGTTTAAAGCCCTTTCTACAGCCCTAGTTATTCGATTCGCCAGGACTCTAGTCCCAGCACTGGCCAAGTGAAATCCGTCCCAACGGAATAGCTCTCTCCTGTCCCAGTACTGGTGCCAATGTCCCAGGTAGCAAAACCCATTTCTCCCACACCAGTCTTTGAGCCACGCATTTTGTTGAATGGTTGCGGAAACAATGGTTCCTCTGGAGGAGCCCTACAGTACGCACTGGAGCGTGTGTCCCGAAGAGAAGGAGGAGGAAGTGGAGGAAGCAGAAGGAAGGAGGAAACCCAGAGAGACCCTTTCTGGCCAGGATAGTTGGGATCGAATCATGTGCCTGCAGTACCAGTGAACCCAACCCCAATTCCTCATTCAACATTAGTCCCACAACTTACCTTCCCTCTGTTACTGACCATCACAGTGTCCTCTTGGCCACAAGGCTGAAATAAAATCCATCACAAATCAAACATTCCAATCCAACTTTATACATCCACCTATCCAATATTACATCAAAAAATCAACTAATCACCCTTGTGCATTCCCCTAGTAACTGTCTTGTGTGCGCCTTTGCCTTTCCTCGTGCTCCTATGCAGTGCTACCCCAGTGGCTGCAGCATGGCTGGTGATAGGCTGCTGACTTTCAGTGGGGGAGATTGTGGATGGCCTTGGGGACCAAGAAATTGATAAAGAAAGGGAAAATGGAATATGAGCACAAACTAGCGAAAAATATAAAAACGGATTGTAAAAGCTTCCAAAGGTATGTGAAAAGGAAAAGACTGGCGAAGGTAAATGTAGGTCCTTTACAGTCAGAGACGGGAGAATTTATGATGGGGAATGAGGAAATGGCAGAGAAATTAAATAAATACTTTGGGGTAAAAATTCACTTGGTTGCGCCTCCCGTTAGCGCCTTAAGAGGGCGCTAATGGGGCGTTAAGCCGCTAACGCCCGGGCGCAGCGATGTTTGCGCCGCTCGAGAACTTAACTTGAGATTGTGCGGCGGCGCTAAAACTTACCGCTGCGACCACCTGCGCGCGCAGATTATGACATCATTCCATGGTGCAACGCCATTGGGGCGCCCCGGAGCGGAAATTGAGTGGCGCCCCCTGCCTTACCGCCTGGCGCTTCCAACGACCGTAAGACTGGAACGCTATCAATCGGTGTGGGGCTGGGGGGGGCGCTATTTAAAGGGGGCCTCTTCCTGTCTTTTTCTGTGGTCGACATTTATGCACCACTCGTTCTGAGAGAGAGAGAGAGATTCGGAGAGAGAGAGAGAGAGAGACTTCTACATTGACTCAACGCTTTGTGAGGTAGTTTTGCCTATTCATCCTAACTTTGTTGCTACTTTAGTTGCTGTACCTCATTACTTTTCTGGCAAAGAGAATATGGGGGCTGCACTGATTGGGGTCGTCGTCCTGCTCCAGCTGAATCGGAGGATACAGAGACGCAGACAGAGAGTGGCAATGATGGCCAGACGGAGGAGGGCCATCAGGCGCATGTACAGGAGAGCTTACCCTCCCAGGGTATATCGTGAACAGCTCTGCTACATCCATATGTCCGAGAAGCTGTGTTTGCGAAGGCTGCGATTCAGCAAGGAGGTGGTCACTGAGCTCTGCCACCTGCTGCAGCCAGATCTGCAGCCTCAGCTGAGGTCCAGGACGTCTCTGTCGGTGGCAGTGAAGGTCACAGTGGCTTTAAACTTCTACGCCACTGGCTCATTCCAAGCTGCTGTTGGGGACCTCGCCAATATCTCCCAGTTTGCGGTGCATCGCTGCATCCGGCAGGTCACCAATGCCCTCTTCAGAAGGAGACGAGACTTCATCTCTTTCCCTATGACCCCAGACAAGCAGCGTGACCGTGCTCTGGGCTTTGCGAGGGTAGCGGGCTTCCCCATGGTGCAGGGCGCCATTGACTGCACGCATGTGGCTTTGCGTGCTCCGCGAGAGAATGCAGAGGAATTCAGGAACAGAAAGGGGTTCCATTCCTTGAATGTGCAGTTGGTCTGTGACCACAGACAGGTGATACTCGCTGTCAATGCCCACTATCCAGGCAGCTGCCACGATGCTTTCATCCTGCGCCAGACTACTCTGGCAGAAGTTTTCGAGGCACCGCATCAGCCAGTTGGTTGGCTTCTGGGGGACAAGGGGTACGCATTGAGCACCTGGCTGATGACACCGCTCCGTACGCCAAACACCCCTGCTGAGCTGCGGTACAATGAAAGCCATCAAGCAACCAGGAACATTATTGAGTGCACAATCGGCGTGCTGAAACAACGGTTCCGCTGTCTGGACCATTCCGGAGGAGCCCTGCAGTACTCGCCTGAGCAAGTTTCGAACTTCGTAGTCGTGTGCTGCATGTTGCACAACATGGCAATCCTCAGGACCCAGCCAATGCCACCAGGCCTTGTAGCACCACCAGAGGAGGAGGAGGAAGAGGAGGAAGAGGACGAGGACGATGATCATCAGCAGCACCAAGGCGGGAGGGCGGCCCACAATGGTCAAACTGCAAGGGCCGTCCGTCAACGACTAATAGCAAGCCGCTTCTAGGGCCCCTGCCATTGCTACAAACACTAATCAACCCAGCACGCAACCCCTAAGCCGGCCAAGGCACCAATAATTCCAACCACCAGCCATGTATATTTTGAATACAGAAACTTATTTATTTTACAAACTCTGTGTGTGTCAATTCCTCATGACAAACTCATAGAAATAAACACAAAAAAAACAGTCAATAACATAACTGGTTCTCACAACCTGGAGATAATGTCCAAAACACTAAACAAAAGTTGGACCATGAACCTCGGCCTTTAATAAAAAAATGACCAGCATTTTGTCACACCTCCTACTTTTTGCCCTTCGAGAGTGATCTCCTTCCCTTGCGCACTTCCCCCCTTCTAACCCTACTGCTCCTCCGTAATGGGACCTCAGTGGCTGCAGCAAGGCTGGTGGAAGGCTGCTGCTCGTCAGACCCTGACACTGCAGATGCCCCTGAAGGACGGCCTCGACCACTTCTGGGCCTGGAGGGCCCGGCTGCAGACTGCAGCAACTCTGCATGGGCGGCAGCAGTCTGTCCTACAGGCGGTGGCAAGTGCAGTGGAGAAGTGACAGTGTTGGCAGCAGGAATGCTGTCATCATGCGAGAGGACAGCAACTCCCTGCTCGCCCGACACACTGGCACTCCCACGGGGCAGCACTTCAGCATCCGGAGCAATCTGCCGGAGAACAGATTGCTGGCCTGCTGCGGCGCGGTGACAGCCCCGGGGACATGTGCATGAACCATCGAGGTTGACAGCAGTCTGTGCTCGCGTGGCCTCCATCTGAGTCTGTATGAGAGCAGTCAGAGGTGGGATCACGGCAGCCAGTGACTGAATTGCAGCACTAAGCGTTAGTGTGGCATCCGCCTGTGCTACAGCGAAGTGCTCCACACTCCTTGCCAGTGACTCAATGCATTCGGGCACCCTTCCCACTGCACCCATGAGCTCAGTGTGCATGCACACTGCCTGGGTGATCATTTCTGCAATCAGCCGCTCCTCCTCTGCGTCCATTGCAGTAGGAGTGTCTGGCATACTCTCCCTCTGGGGAGAAGGCCCCCGTTCTTCCCTACCCCACCATGGCGTTGCTGCAGCCCGCTGGGTCCTGGAGCTTCACCATCATCAGCCCCTTCCCCCCTGCTCCCCTCCGGGGAAGGCGTGTTCCCAGTGTGGGCATGGGCTTCCTCGGGAGAGGGTGGCACTGATGCTCTGGCTTCCTCTTCCTCCTCAGCTGCAGCATCACTCCCAGTGGCAGCTTCAGGGCCCGTCTCCTCAGCTGGTGAATCACCATCTGAAAGCAGGGAGGTACAAGAGTGGCTTTAGCGTGAGGACAGGGTGGCAGTAAGGGAGGAATAAGTGCAGCGAGTTAGCAAGTTGGATTGAAAGTGTCAAAGGCTGGTGTTGTGAGGGACAAGTGGAAGGACAGAGGACAAAAAGGTGATGACCTTACCATTGCTGTCCACAACGGGGTCGGCGTCTCCAGTGGCGACGGGACCGATCACCCGGCTTGCCACAATCCTGTGGACGCGCTCCTCCAGATCGCTGAGGGGTTGCAGCTGAAGCCACCCTCCACCTGTCCGTTGCTGCTGTCTCCTATTATGAGCCAGCTTAGCCTGCAAGAAAAAGGACAGCATCTGAGTAAATATACAGCCATGGTCTTGCCTGATGTGCCTCCCACAGGTGAATAGCCCTTACAATATGCAGCCATGGTCTTGCCTGATGTGCCTCCCATAGGTGAATAGCCCTTACTGTATGCAAAGTGTGGAATGTGTGTGTGTGTTTGATGAAAGGGCCATAGGTGTTGGATGAGTGTTGTGCATTGGGGTTTTAAGACCCTCTGGCCATAGAGTGAGGTTGAGATGGAGGGATGGAGAGGTATTGAGAAAAAGCCACTCACCCTGACGACCCGAGTGAGGTCGTTGAACTTTTTGCGGCATTGAGTATGGGTCCTGGGCACCATGCTCCTGGAGGAGACGCTCTGAGCCACCTCCCTCCACACTCTTCTGAACTCGCGTGGCAAAGGCCTCCTGCCACTCTCAGGGAACAGCATACATCGTCTGCGCTCCACTGCGCCAACCAGAGCATCCAAGGCCCGCTCGGTGAAGCGATGAGCGCGTTCTCTCACCCTCTCCATGCTTGGCAGCAAAATGGATTCACAGGTCTCTCCAGGCTGAGATTCAAGGCTGCAATGAGCAGGGTGTGGCTGGGGAGCAAGTGGCCCCCCCCGCTTTAAGAAGTGTCCGGCGCCAGTGTGTCTGTGTTCCCTCGCTAACTGGCAGCAGCTGCGCTGCGCTCGCGCGCTGAGTTAGCGCCTCACTCCTTGGCCTTTGCGCCTTAAGACAGGTGTGCAGCGCCTGCTTTAGCGCTCCACTCACCTCCCGGGGCGGTAAAAGTGAAGTTTCCTGTCAGTGCCGATAATTAGCGCCAGGCGCTAATATTTGCGTCCAGATGATATTTGCGCCCCAAATGGGGCGCGACCTAATTTCTACCCCTTTGTTTCTGTCTTCACGGAGGAAGACACAAAAAACCTCCCAGAAATATGAGAAAACCAAGGGTGTGACGAGAATGAGGAACTTAAAGAAATGATTATTAGTAAAAAAACAGTACTAGCAAAATTAATGGGACTAAAAGTCGATAAATCCCAAGGACCGGATGACCTACATCCTAGGGTTTTGAAAGAGGTGGCCATTGGGATAGCGGACGCATTGGTTGTCATCTTCCAAAATTCTATAGATTCTGGAACGTTTCCTGCAGATTGGAGGATAGCAAATGTAACCCAGCTATTTAAGAAAGGAGGGAGCGAGAAAACAGGGAACTACAGACCTGTTAGCCTCACATCAGTAGTTGGGAAAATGCTGGAATCTATTATAAAGAATGCAATAACTGGGCACTTAGAAATTAATAGTAAGATTGGGCAGAGTCAACATGGATTTATGAAAGGGAAATCCTGTTTGACAAACCTGTGTAACGAGACAGGATTAATTAAAAATGTCCTAGTAAAGGATCCCCTTGGAATGAGTGACCATAACATGGTTGAATTCCATATTCAATTAGAGGGTGAGAAGGTTGGATCTCAAACAAGCGTGCTAAGCTTGAATAAAGGAGACTATGAAGGTATGCGAGCGGAATTGAGTAGAGTGGATTGGGAAAATAGATTAAAGGGTAAGACGACACATGATCAGTGGTGTACATTCAAGGAGTTATTTTACAACTTCCAAAAAATATATATTCCACTGAAAAGAAAAGGGTGTAAAAGAAAGGACAGTCATCCGTGGCTAAGTAAAGAAATTAAGGATAGTATTCGACTAAAAACAAGGGCATATAAGGTAGCAAAATCTAGTGGGAGGACAGAGGATTGGGAAATCTTTAAAAGGCAGCAAAAAATAACAAAAAGATTGATTAAGAAAGGGAAGATAGATTATGAAAGTAAATTAGCAAAAAATATAAAAACAGATAGTAAGAGTTTTTATAGTTATATAAAAAGAAAAAGGGTGGCTAAAGTAAATGTTGGTCCCTTAGAGGATGAGACCGGGAAATTAATGGTGGGAAATATGGAGATGGCAAAAACACTGAATGAATATTTTGTATCAGTCTTTACAGTAGAGGACACTAAGAATATCCCAACACTGGACAAACAGGGGGCTATAGGGGGAGAGGAGCTAAACACGATCAAAATCACTAAGGAAGTGGTACTCGGTAAAATAATGGGACTCAAGGCGGATAAATTACCTGGACCTGATGGCTTACATCCTAGAGTCTTGAAGGAAGTGGCGGTAGGGATTGTAGATGCATTGGTAATAATTTTTCAAAACTCCCTGGATTCCGCTAAGGTCCCGGCAGACTGGAAAACTGCTAATGTAACACCCTTATTTAAAAAGGGCAGTAGACAGAAGGCTGGTAACTATAGACCGGTTAGCCTAACATCTGTGGTAGGTAAAATTTTGGAGTCCATTATTAAGGAAACAGTAACAGGACATTTGGATAATCATAATTTAATAGGACAAAGTCAGCATGGTTTTACGAAGGGGAAGTCATGTTTGACAAATTTGCTGGAGTTCTTTGAGGAAGTAACATATAGAGTGGATAAAGGGGAACCAGTGGACGTAGTGTATTTAGTCTTCCAAAAGGCATTTGACAAGGTGCCACACAAAAGATTATTGCTTAAGGTAAAAAATCACGGGATTGGGGGTAATATTCTGGCATGGATAGAGGATTGGCTATCTAACAGAAAGCAAAGAGTTGGGATAAATGGTTCATTCTCAGACTGGCAATCAGTAACTAGTGGTGTTCCACAGGGGTCAGTGCTGGGTCCCCAACTCTTTACAATCTATATTAACGATTTGGAGGAAGGGACCAAGTGTAACATATCAAAATTTGCAGATGATACTAAGATGGGAGGGAAAGTAGTGAGTGAGGAGGACATAAAAAACCTGCAAGGGGACATAGACAGGCTAAGTAAGTGGGCAGAGATTTGGCAGATGGAATACAACACTGGAAAGTGTGAGGTGATGCACTTTGGCAGGAAAAATCCTAGAGCAATTTATTATCTTAATGGCAAGAAACTGGAAAGTACTGAAGTGCAAAGGGATCTGGGGGTCCTGGTGCACGAAACTCAAAAGGTTAGTATGCAGGTGCAGCAAGTGATTAAGAAGGCAAATGGAATGCTGGCTTTCATTGCTAGGGGGATAGAATATAAAAATAGGGAGGTATTGCTTCAGTTGTACAAGGTATTGGTGAGACCGCACCTGGAATACTGCATACAGTTTTGGTGTCCTTACTTAAGGAAAGACATCCTTGCTCTCGAGGCAGTGCAAAAAAGGTTCACTCGGTTAATCCCGGGGATGAGGGGGTGGTCATATGAGGAGAGGTTGGGTAGATTGGGTCTCTACTCATTGGAGTTCAGAAGAATGAGAGGCGATCTTATTGAAACATATAAGATTGTGAAGGGGTTGGATCGGGTGGATGCGGGGAGGATGTTCCCGATGACGGGTGAGACTAGAACTAGGGGACATAGTCTTAGAATAAGGGGCTGCTCTTTCAAAACTGAGATGAGGAGGAACTACTTCACTCAGGAGGGTGGTAGGTCATGGAATATGCTGCCACAAAAAGCTGTAGAAGCTACATCATTAAATAAATTTAAAACAGAAATAGACAGTTTCCTAGAAGTAAAGGGCATTAAGGGTTACGGGGAGCGGCAGGAATTTGGACATGAGTCTAGGTTTGGATCGGTCATGGCCCTGTGGGTAGTGGAGCGGGCCCAGGGACCGTGTAGCCTGATTCTGCTCCTATTTCGTGTGTGCAATTCTGTTAGATGCAGGAGATGGTTCTGTGATAGTAGATAGTAGATTGGCGGTTAGGATCAGATCAGCCATGATCTTATTGAATGGCGGAGCAGGCTCGAGGGGCCGATTGGCCTACTCCTGCTGCTATTTCTTATGTTCTTATGTTCTTATTGGAGTTCTTTGAGGATGTAACTAGTGGAGTAGACAAAGGGGAACCGGTAGATGTGGTGTATCTGGATTTTCAGAAGGCCTTCGATAAGGTCCCACACAAGAGGTTGGTGAACAAAATTAGGGCACATGGAATTGGGGGTAATATACTAGCATGGATTGAGAATTGGTTAACAGACAGAAAACAAAGAGTAGGGATAAACGGGTCTTTTTCAGGATGGCAGGCTGTGACTAGTGGGGTACCGCAAGGATCGGTGCTTGGGCCCCAGCTATTCACAATCTATATCAATGATTTGGATGAGGGAACTAAATGTAACATTTCCAAATTTGCTGATGATACAAAGTTAGATGGCAGTGTCAGTTGCGAAGAGGATGTGAAGAGGCTTCAAGGAGATCTCAACAGGCTCAGTGAGTGGGCGAGAACATGGCAGATGGCATATAATGTGGATAAATGTGAAGTTATCCACTTTGGTAGAAAAAACAGAAAGGCAGAGTATTTCCTAAATGGTGAAAGATTGGGGAATGCAGATGCTCAAAGGGACCTGGGTGTCCTTGTACATGAGTCATTGAAAGTGAATGTGCAGGTGCAGCAAGCCATTAGGAAGGCTAATGGTATGCTGGCCTTCATTACAAGAGGATGAGAGTACAGGAGTAAAGAAGTCTTACTCCAATTATATCGGGCCTTGGTGAGATCACACCTAGAGTACTGTGTACAATTTTGGTCTCCTTACCTAAGGAAGGATATACTTGCCATAGAGGGAGTGCAACGAATGTTCACGAGATTGATTCCTGGGATGGCGGGACTGTCGTATGAGAAGAGATTAAGTAAACTAGGCCTGTATTCTCTTGAATTCAGAAGAATGAGAGGGGATCTCATTGAAGCATACAAAATTATTACAGGGCTTGATAGGATGGATGCTGGGAGAATGTTTCCCTTGGCTGGGGAGTCTAGAACCAGGGGCCACAGCCTCAAGATAAAGTGTAGGCCATTCAGGACTGAGATGAGAAGAAATTTCTTCACACAAAGGGTGGTGAATCTTTGGAATTCTCTACCCCAGAGGGCTGTGGAGGCTCAGTCATTGGGTATATTCAAAACAGAAGTTGATAGATTTCTGACTAGTAAGGGCATCAAGGGATATGGCGATAGGGCCGGTGAATGGCGTTGAGGCAGAAGATCAGCCATGATCTTATTGAATGGTGGAGCAGGCTCGAAGGGCCGAATGGCCTACTCCTGCTCCTATTTCTTATGTTCTTATACCCAAAACCCTGAGCAAGGCTGGAGCTGGACTCCTTCATGTTCAGGCTTTCTGGCAGGCCTGCCAATGCACCAAGCATTTAATTGTGCATACCCATCAGCGTTCTTCTGTAGGCCGCCCCATTGAAGTCTTCATCTGAGTCCTGTGCAGCAGAACTCATGTGTGACCTTGCCCTCCGGGGAGCTGGCACCCGAGCTATCCTTTCCCCCTGCCCTGGCTGCAGCCCACTCATGGCCGGTGTCTCCCCACATGCAGGTCCCATGTTTAACCTATCCTCTAAAGTACATGGAGTGTCAGTATCTGAGCTGGTGGCTGGGTGTGTTAAATCGAGTGATAAATTGAGTGACGGTGTTGCTTCTTCTTCTTCTTCACTCTCCTCTCTCTGTTCTTGTTGAAGCACTGGCTGGGCAGGCTGGATTTCTTGGGTGTTTGAAACGAGAAAGACACAAGGGTTGTGGTGACGGAGGGAAAGCAAGAGGTGCATGCTTACATCATGTGCAGCTTGTAAATCAGAAGAGATTGTGGGATGAGGGGAAGTGGGATGTGAGAAGGAAGATAATGCATGAGGATACCAGCATCTTGTATTCTTTCAGCTCTGCCGCTGGCCACGGGCTCAGCCAGGCCCCTGCCAAGAATAGCCAACACCGTCTCCACCATGGGGGTCAGGTGATGCAGGCGAGCCTGTCCCTCGCTGGTTAGGTTCTGCTGGTGCCAGTTACGCACCGCCTTTTCCTGCAAGAGAAACGAAAGTGTGTCAGTGAGTCTGGTGCAATGTGTTTGGGTGATGTGTGTGTCAGTGAGTGTGGTGTAATGTGTTTGGGTGATGTGTGTCAGTGAATGTGGTGCAATGTGTTTGGGTGAAGTGTGTGTCAGTGAGTGTGGTGCAATGTGTTTGGGTGATGTGTGTGTCAGTGAGTGTGGTGTAATGTGTTTGGGTGATGTGTGTCAGTGAGTATGGTGTAATGTGTTTGGGTGAAGTGTGTGTCAGTGAGTGTGGTGTAATGTGTTTGGGTGAAGTGTGTGTCAGTGAGTGTGGTGCAATGTGTTTGGGTGATGTGTGTGTCAGTGAGTGTGGTGTAATGTGTTTGGGTGATGTGTGTCAGTGAGTGTGGTGCAATGTGTTTGGGTGATGTGTGTGTCAGTGAGTGTGGTGTAATGTGTTTGGGTGATGTGTGTGTCAGTGAGAGTGGTGTAATGTGTTTGGGTGATGTGTGTGTCAGTGAGTGTGGTGTAATGTGTTTGGGTGATGTGTGTGTCAGTGAGTGTGGTGTAATGTGTTTGGGTGATGTGTGTGTCAGTGAGTGTGGTGTAATGTGTTTGGGTGATGTGTGTGTCAGTGAGTGTGGTGTAATGTGTTTGGGTGATGTGTGTGTCAGTGAGTGTGGTGCAATGTGTTTGGGTGATGTGTGTGTCAGTGAGTGTGGTGTAATGTGTTTGGGTGATGTGTGTGTCAGTGAGTGTGGTGCAATGTGTTTGGGGGATGTGTGTGTCAGTGAGTGTGGTGTAATGTGTTTGGGTGATGTGTGTGTCAGTGAGTGTGGTGCAATGTGTTTGGGTGATGTGTGTGTCAGTGAGTGTGGTGTAATGTGTTTGGGTGATGTGTGTGTCAGTGAGTGTGGTGCAATGTGTTTGGGGGATGTGTGTGTCAGTGAGTGTGGTGTAATGTGTTTGGGTGATGTGTGTGTCAGTGAGTGTGGTGCAATGTGTTTGGGTGATGTGTGTGTCAGTGAGTGTGGTGTAATGTGTTTGGGTGATGTGTGTGTCAGTGAGTGTGGTGTAATGTGTTTGGGTGATGTGTGTGTCAGTGAGTGTGGTGTAATGTGTTTGGGTGATGTGTGTGTCAGTGAGTGTGGTGTAATGTGTTTGGGTGATGTGTGTGTCAGTGAGTGTGGTGCAATGTGTTTGGGTGAAGTGTGTGTCAGTGAGTGTGGTGCAATGTGTTTGGGTGAAGTGTGTCAGTGAGTGTGGTGCAATGTGTTTGGGTGATGTGTGTGTCAGTGAGTGTGGTGCAATGTGTTTGGGTGATGTGTGTGTCAGTGAGTGTGGTGCAATGTGTTTGGGTGATGTGTGTGTCAGTGAGTGTGGTGCAATGTGTTTGGGTGATGTGTGTGTCAGTGAGTGTGGTGCAAGGTGTTTGGGTGATGTGTGTGTCAGTGAGTGTGGTGCAATGTGTTTGGGTGATGTGTGTGTCTGTGAGTGTGGTGTAATGTGTTTGGGTGATGTGTGACAGTGAGTGTGGTGCAATGTGTTTGGGTGAAGTGTGTCAGTGAGTGTGGTGCAATGTGTTTGGGTGAAGTGTGTCAGTGAGTGTGGTGCAGTGTGTTTGGGTGAAGTGTGTGTCAGTGAGTGTGGTGCAATGTGTTTGGGTGATGTGCGTGTCAGTGAGTGTGGTGCAATGTGTTTGGGTGATGTGCGTGTCAGTGAGTGTGGTGCAATGTGTTTGGGTGATGTGTCTGTTATGGTTGAATAGTTGACAGTGTGTTCAAGCTGTGAGTGTGAGGCTTGCAGCAGTGATAAGTGTGTGCGGGTGAGCTGATGCTATGAATGTAAGGTGTGAGTCATGTTTGGTAGAGATTGTTGGTAGGTGTGTGATGGGGTGCGGTGCATTGAGCAGTGGATGAGGCTCGTGGTGCAGATGGTGGGATATGGCATTTGAAGATGAATTCACTGACCTTGACCACTCGTGTGAGGCCATTAAACTTCTTCCTGCACTGAGTCCAGGTCCTTGGGGCTACACTGCTGGCATTTACCACAGTGGCTATCTGCTCCCACTGCACTCTGGTCTGTTGCCCAGAGGGCCTGCTGACCCCCTGAGGAAGGACAGCCTCTCTCCTGGAGTTGACCTCCTGGACCAAGGCCTCCAGTGCTGCATTGGAGAAACTAGGAGCATGCTCTCTCCCCTGTTGTGCCATCACTACAACATTTTTGTCCACAAACTTCCCAACTGCTTCAATCACCTGTTGCAGGCAGAAGGAACCTCCCCTTTAAGAGATGCAGACTGCCTTTAAGTAGTGCAGGCTAGCTTTAATTGGAGCTAGCCTCTCACGAACTTGCCAATGAGCTTGAGTTTTAGATTAGAATCATGACTGCAATCATTTTAATGAGGAATTAGCATAAATTTTGCATGACTCCTAGATGATTTTCAGGTGGTGCAGCTTAACCTTTGTTAGTCTAAACACTGCCCGTTACTTGGCTATAATGAATTTCTAGCCCTGAGTCTATTTGATTAGAATGAAGGAACAATAGAGGAGTTATTACGCTGTTGGGTGTATACTATAGGCCACCGAATACTGGGTGGGAGATAGAGGAGCACATTTGCAGGCAAATTACAGAAAGATGCAAGAACTATAGAGTAGTGATAATGGGGGACTTCAATCATCCTAATATAGACTGGGAAAATAACAGTGTAAAGGGGCAAAGAGGGGGAGGAATTCCTGAAATGTGTACAAGAGAACTTTCTTGATCAGTATGTTTCCAGCCCAATGAGGAAGGAGGCATTGCTGGATCTAGTTCTGGGGAATGAAGTGGGCAAGTGGAGCATGTTTCAGCGGGGAGCAGTGATCTGTTTATATTAAAAAGAAAATTAGACTGCTAGTGCCATGAGCTCAGCTACAATTCCAGAATTACTGGACACAGTGCTTTCATTCAGAATCTACTAGTCTCTATAGTAAGCATATAAAATAAAGCAAGTTCCCCTAATGATCACAATTTATTCTAAGTATAATTTACTTTTATGATTACATTTTCATATTAAGTCTGATCTTCTAACAGCACACGTACACACAGAGACACACGCACACGTAAACACGTACACACACACACAGGCACACACACACAGGTACACACAGGCACACACACACAGGCACACACACACACAGGCACACACACACACAGATACACACAGGTACACACAGGCACAGACACATGCACACACAGGCATACACAGACACACACAGGTACAAACAGACACACGCACACACAGGCACAAACAGACACAGACACACGCACACACAGGCACACACAGACACATGTACAGATATGTACCTGCTTCCTGCTTTCAGTGTTTCTGTATTTGACAATAGCCGAGAGGAATCTTTCACCAAGGGCCTCAGCTTCCAGTTCAGCAGCTGTAGTGTTAATAACTTGATGAGTTTATAATATTGTCTGAGATCCCGTCTGGATTATTATGCTTTTGCGGTGGCCTAAATTGCTTTCTGCTGACAAGCAGGGCATGTTAATCCAAGGCTGCTGCTTTATAAGGGGCACGGACCCCTGGGAGAGGAGATTGTAGCCTGTCACCGCTCAAGGTAGTCACTCGTCTCCACCGGGAAGCGTTAGGTTCAGAGAGGATCATCTCGGAAGGAAAGAAAGGAAAAGGTTTATTTCTTCCCAGCCCCACAACAACCTGCAACCATGAACGGCACAGAAGGAGATAACTTCTATGTGCCAATGTCCAACAAGACGGGAGTAGTGAGAAGCCCGTTCGAGTACCCCCAGTACTACCTGGCTGAACCCTGGATGTATTCAGTGCTAGCAGCCTACATGTTCTTTCTCATGCTAACAGGTTTCCCCGTCAATTTCCTCACCCTCTACGTCACCCTCGAGCACAAGAAACTCCGGCAACCCCTCAACTACATCCTCCTCAACCTGGCCGTGTCCGACCTCTTCATGGTCTTTGGTGGCTTTACAACCACCATCGTCACATCGATGAACGGGTACTTCGTCTTCGGACCAACTGGCTGCAACTTCGAAGGCTTCTTTGCTACACTTGGCGGTAAGTTCCAGATAAGTTCCAGGTAAGGCTCACTTATTGCTCCAGCTCTGGGGCTCGCTTAGAGCGAACAGTGAGGGCGGAGGACGCGGTTTCAGTGCTGGCTCAAACCTGGGCACTGCGAAGTGGCTGTGGGACATTCCATGATAAATAGAAACAAGCTGGAGTTTAATTTGCTACTGTGGGTTAGGTAAATGTGCAAATCAAGAATTACAAGGGCGACTTGATCGGGGCAATTAGAGTATCCAGTGCAAAGCTCACCCATCTCCTGTGGCGTTACCCAGGGTAGAAATTTGTCTTGGGCAGTATGCCATCGGACACCAGTTATACCTCGCCCGATACTCACTTCTGTTGAAGCCAATGGCTCTGAATATCGGGTGGAGTATAACTGGCATCCAATGTAATACCGCCCAAGGCAAATTGGAGCCGTGCTCACCGACTCCGTTTTAAAGTTGGCCATTATGTCCTCATCTTCATCTAATACACTGATTTGGTATCATTTATGGTTCAGTAGAGAAACTGGTGATAAGAATGAGAATGAGAGCTGTTGGAAAAGCATTTAAAACAAAAATCTGGGGTCCGGACAAATTGAAAGAAGCTGACATCAGAAAAAAGTACAAAGATGTAGAGAGGAACATCGTACCTGCGATAACCAAAGCAATGGATGTAGAGAGGAACGCAATCAAAAATGAAGAGAAGAGCTGCTAGATGTGTATTAGGTCTCAAAAAACAACACTAAGAAACAGAAATAGATAACGGAAGAAGTCCTGATGTTTTTTTTTGAAGAAGTCATGGTGTTAAGCGAAATGCAAAGAAAGCTTAAGGCGAACAATGAAGCAGATCCCAATATATGAGGACCGAATCCAGCAGGTTCACCGGAGAAATTAAGCTAAAAGCCAAGAGAGATAAGAACAGGTGATTAAACGACCAGTTTCTCACTTTTCCCTCCAAAGATGCCGAAGATTACGCCAAAAGGAATAAAGCACGTGGGAAGATAAAAGAACTAAGAGAATCTTACAAACTTAAAACGGCTACAGTGAAAGACCAAATTGGTCAGATAATTGAGGGCGAATATCCGAGGAGCAGGCGGTGGAAATAATATTTTGAAGATCTGTACAATGTCGAGAGCATGGTGGAGGAATCAGTTCTGGAGAAACCGTCCTGTACAAATGCTATTGGATTTCTTGGAGGATACAGTAAAGATATTTATTGATAGTTTTTTTAAAAAGCAAGGCTCCTGGTATGGATAATATAACTGCAGAATGTTGCAGGCGGATGAGGAACATCCTGTGAAAGTGATGCAAAGGCTGCTTAACAACGTCCATGAAGAAGAGCCGGCGCCTGAAGCCTGGGGAAAGGCGATAATAACACCAATCTTCGCAGAAGGAGACAAGAGCGAATGTAACACTTCCAGAACAATCAGCTCGCTGAGTACACTGAGGAAAGTATTTACTGAGATATTGCAGAGGAGAATGAATAGATACATAGAGGTGGTACTGCATGAAGAACAAGCTGGTTTTAGACCAGGATAACGTACGATCCATCAACTGTTTGTGCTAAGACAGATTTCGGAGAAATTTACAGAACAGAACAACTTCATATATTTTAGGGGATATGGGTGGACTTGAGGATGTATGGTATTCTGAGAAATTTGTGAGACTGATAGAAACATCTATCACAAGTCCCTGAGCTGTTCGAATAGATAGGAAACTGATGGAATGGTTTCAATCAACAGTTGGGGTGAGACAAGGATGCACACTGTCTGTCACCTGATTTATTTAGTCTAGTATTGGAAACAGTAATGAATCTTGCACTTGGGGGAGTGGGAATAGCTGAAGTGCTCTTGCAGAGAGCCAGCACGGGCTTGATGGGATGAATGGCCTCCTTCTGTGCTGTCACCATTCTATGATTCTATAATGTTGGAGGTGTCTCCTTACATGGTGAGATTTTAAACAATGTCAGATATGCTGATGACATTGAACTTAGAGTAACATCTAAAACAGATTTGCAGAGACCAACTGATAAGGTGTATGTGGAGAGTAGGACATTTGGATTACAGATTAACACAAAGAAGACAAACGTCATATAATTTAGGAAGCATCAGGAAGGTGTACACATTAAAGTTGGAGGGGATGCTGTTGAACAAGTGAAAATGTTTGTGTACCTTGGTGGGTTAGTGGCAAAAAATGGGAGTTGTAAAGAAGACATCAAAAGAAGGATTGGACTTGCTTCTGCTGCTTTGGAAGATTAAATAAATAAATAAATAAACAATCAGAATAATTAATTTGCTAATTAATTCAAAATCAAGCTAAACCCGTCTACTAAATATATTCTAGATCTCTATTAGTTCTAGAAATAAATGCAAGTTGTCATTGTTGTATTGCTGTCAACAAATAAATAAATATACATTAGAAAGGGCAGCACAGACAGTGTGTCGGGACTTCGGTATGTGGGAATTTATGGACAGTAAGGCTGTTCCGGATTGCCACATCTTCAGGAAATGTTTCTGCTTTGAGTCACTCCAGCTCAGAGTTGTTGAGCTGGAGTGTAAGTTAGACACACTCTGAAACAAAAGGTAGGCAGAGGAATTTCTGGATAGTTTTCTCCAGTGTATAGTGATACCTCAGAGGAAAGCACAGGTGCAGGAATCAGAGTGTGTGACTGTCAGTCAGCAGGGTAGGGAGAACCTAGTAGAAGTAGAGAAGGATGTACTTGCTACCTGTGGAGATAAGGATCAAGTCTGCAGGGAAGATGACCAGGATGCTAACCATGGCACCATGGAGCAAGAGGCTGTCCAAGGGTGAGGGTGGGGGGGGGGGTGTGGGGGGGGGGGGGGGGGGGGGGAGGGAAGGACCAGATTAGAAAGGTTGTAGTCATAGAGGATTCTATGATTCTATAATTGGGGGATAGATAGCATCTTCTTAACTTAACTGGACCAGCCACATAAATACTGTGGTTACGAGAGCAAGTCAGAGGCTAGGTATTCTGAGTGACTCACCTCCTCAAAGCCTTTCCACCATCTACAAGGCACAAGTCAGGAGTGTGATGGAATACTCTCCACGTGCCTGGATGAGTGCAGCTCCAACAACAACACTCAGGAAGCTCGACACCATCCAGGACAAAGCAGCCTGCTTGATTGGCAGCCCATCCACCACCTTATGTTCAGCCATGAACGCATTGAATGGCGGTGCAGGCTCGAAGGACCAAATGGTCTACTCCTGTACCTATTTTCTATGTTTTAACCATTCACTCCCTCCACCACCGGCGTACCGTGGCTGCAGTGTGTACCATCTACAAGATGCACTGCAGCAACTCGCCAAGGTTCTTCGACATCACCTCCCACCTTCTCAAAGGCAATTAGGGTGGGCAATAAATGCTGGGCTTGCCATCGACGCCCACATGTCGTAAATGAATAATTATTTTTTCTAAAGTCCTAGCGGAAAAGATAAATATGGCTGTGTATAGGACTTTAAACTAGTAAGAAGTGGAGCGGGACATGATGGAAATAACATAAGCCTGAAGATGAAATAAATAGATGAGAGTAAAGGTCAGACAAAGGTAATGAATAAGGATGACAAAAACGGTCAGGGAACGCATAAAGTTATAGAACATAAGTATAAAATAATCGTTAAAAATAAAGTGAGAACAGTGAATATAAACAATTTAAATTGCCTGAGCAGCAGTGTACACAGCATCCAAACTAAAATGGGGAAACTGGAGGCAATAAATTGTAGCGAGGAACCAGATGTAGTAGGGATAACTGGAACATGGCTACATAAAGAACAGGACGGGCAGTTAAATATTGCAGGATATAATGAATTTAGAAAGGATAGTAAAGGAAGAAGGGTGGGGTAGCTGTACCACTAAACGATAACTTAATGACAGTCAAAAAAAGGGACACAACTAACATTAAGATAGAAACAGAATCAATATGAATTGAGACAAAGGATAAGAAGGGATCGATCATGAAAATAGACCACCGAATAGTGGAAGGCAAGTGGAAGAAGAAATATATAAGCAAATTTTTGAAATGAGGAAAAGACAGAATAATAATCATAAGAACATAAGAAATAAGATCAGGAGTCGGCCATACGGCCCCTCGAGCCTGCTCCATTCAATAAGATCATGGCTGATCATCGACCTCAACTCCACTTTCCTGCCCGATCTCCGTATCCCTTGATTCCCCATGAGTCCAAAAATCTATCGATCTCAGCCTTGAATATACTCAAACACTCAGCATTTACAGCCTTCTGGGGCAGAGAATTCCAAAGATTCACAACTCTCTGAGTAAAGAAATTCCTCCTCTCAGACTTAAATGGCCTACCCCTTATCCTGAGACTATGCCCCCTAGTTCTAGACACTCCAGCCAGGGGAAACAACCTCTCAGCGTCTACCCTGTCAATCCCCTTCAGAATCTTGTATGTTTCAATGAGATCACCTCTCATTCTTCTAAACTCCGGAGAGTATAGGCCCATTCTACACAATCTCTCCTCATAGGACAGCCCTCTCATCCAAGGAGTCAATCGCGTGAACCGTAACTGGTGTAAATCGTACCTGGTGTAAATCGTACCTGGTGTAAATCGTGCCTGGTGTAAATCGTACCTGGTGTAAATCGTACCTGGTGTAAATCGTACCTGGTGTAAATCGTACCTGGTGTGAATCGTACCTGTTGTAAATCGTGCCTGGTGTAAATCGTACCTGGTGTAAATCGTACCTGGTGTAAATCGTACCTGGTGTAAATCGTGCCTGGTGTAAATCGTACCTGGTGTAAATCGTGCCTGGTGTAAATCGTGCCTGGTGTAAATCGTGCCTGGTGTAAATCGTACCTGGTGTAAATCGTGCCTGGTGTAAATCGTGCCTGGTGTAAATCGTGCCTGGTGTAAATCGTACCTGGTGTAAATCGTACCTGGTGTAAATCATACCTCTCTGTCCTCGGCCTATTACACTGTTCCAACGAAGCTCAACATAAGCTCGAGGAGCAGCACCTCATCTTTCGATTGGCGCTTTACAGCCTTCTGGACTCAACATAGAGTTCAACAATTTCAGATCATAACCTCGGCCCCTATTTTTTTTCCCTTTATTCTTTTTCTCTCTCTAACATGGCAGCTGTTGATGATTCTGCCATTGCCATTTACACCTCATCGAGAGTCATCTTTTGGTTCTTAACTTGTCCCCTTACCATCACCTTTCACCTTGCACCATCATCCCTTTTGTCTTTTATTCTCTCCTGCCTTCCACCCTATCACAGACCTTCCCTTTGTTCTTTCCTCCACCCCCGCTTTCATTGCCCCTACATTTGCTTAAAAATCTGCATGGTGTAAATCGTGCTTTGTGTAAATCGTGCCTGCTGTAACTCGTACCCAGTGTAAACCATGCATGGTGTAACTCGTGAAATGCTGGAAACACTCAGCAGGCCAGGCAGCATCCGTGGAGAGAGAAACAGAGTCAATGTTTCAGGTCTGTGACCCTTCGTGAGAACTGGTAAAAGTTAGAGATGTAACAGGTTTTCAGCAGGGGCAGAGGCAGGGAAAGGTGGGCGGGGGGGGGAGTGAGTGGAGGAAGGAACTAAAGGGACGGTCTGTGCTAGGGTGGAAGGCAGGAGAGATTAAATGTTGCAAATGGGGATGGCAGAATCATCAACAGCTGCCGCCTGAAAAAACGAGGACAGGGGTTATAGTCTGAAATTGTTGAGCTCAGTGTTGAGTCCAGAAGGCTATAAAGTGCCTAATCGAAAGATGAGGTGCTGTTCCTCGAGCTTATGTTGAGCTTCATTCTGACGAAGGGTCACAGACCTGAAACGTTAACTCTGTTTCTCTCTCCACGGATGCTGCCTGGACTGCTGAGTGTTTCCAGCATTTTCTGTTGTTATTTCAGATTTCCAGCATCCACAGTACTTTGCTATTGTGTTGTAATGGTGTAATTCGTACCTAGTGTAAATTGTGCCTGGTGTAAATCATCCCTGGTGTGAATCGTACCTGGTGTGAATCGTACCTGGTGTAAATCATGCCTGGTGTAAATCGTGCCTGGTGTAAATCGTACCTGGTGTGAATCGTACCTGGTGTAAATTGTACCTGGTGTAAATCGTGCCTGGTGTAAATCACACCTGGTGTAAATCGTACCTGGTGTAAATCGTACCTGGTGTAAATCGTACCTGGTGTAAATCGTACCTGGTGTAAATCATCCCTGGTGTAACTCGTACCTGTTGTAAATCGCACCTGGTGTAAATCGTGCCTGGATTAAATCATCCCTGGTGTGAATCGTACCTGGTGTGAATCGTACCTGGAGTAAATCATACCTGGAGTAAATCATACCTGGAGTAAATCGTGCCTGTTGTAAATCGTACCTGGAGTAAATCGTACCTGGTGTAAATCATACCTAGTGTAAATTGTGCCTGGTGTAAATTGTACCTGGTGTGAATCGTACCTGGTGTAAATTGTACCTGGTGTGAATCATACCTAGTGTAAATCGTACCTGGTGTGAATCGTAGCTGGTGTAAATTGTACCTGGTGTGAATCGTACCTGGTGTGAATCGTACCTGGTGTAACTCGTAACTGGAGTAAATCGTACCTGTTGTAAATCGTAACTGGAGTAAATCGTACCTGGTGTAAATCGTACCTGGTGTAAATCGTGCCTATTGTAAATCGTACCTGGAGTAAATCGTACCTGGAGTAAATCGTACCTGGTGTAAATCGTACCTGTTGTAAATCGTACCTGGAGTAAATCGTACCTGGTGTAAATCGTACCTGGTGTAAATCGTGCCTGTTGTAAATCGTACCTGGAGTAAATCGTACCTGGTGTAAATCGTACCTGGAGTAAATCGTACCTGGAGTAAATCGTACCTGGTGTAAATCGCGCCTGTTGTAAATCGCACCTGGTGTAAATCGTACCTGGTGTAAATCGCGCCTGTTGTAAATCGTACCTGGTGTAAATCGTACCTGGTGTAAATCGCGCCTGTTGTAAATCGCACCTGGTGTAAATCGCACCTGGTGTAAATCGCACTTGGTGTAAATCGTGCCTGGTTTAAATCGCGCCTGGTGTAAATCACACCTGGTGTAAATCGCACCTGGTGTAAATCGCACCTGGTGTAAATCGCGCTTGGTGTAAATCGTGCCTGGTTTAAATCACACCTGGTGTAAATCGCACCTGGTGTAAATCGCACCTGGTGTAAATCGCACTTGGTGTAAATCGCACTTGGTGTAAATCGTGTCTGGTGTAAATCGTGCCTGGTTTAAATCGTACCTGGTGTAAATCGCACCTGGTGTAAATCGTGCCTGGTGTAAATCGTACCTGGTGTAAATCGCACTTGGTGTAAATCGCACTTGGTGTAAATCGTGTCTGGTGTAAATCGTGCCTGGTTTAAATCGTACCTGGTGTAAATCGCACCTGGTGTAAATCGTGCCTGGTTTAAATCGTACCTGGTGTAAATCGCTCTTGGTGTAAATCGTGCCTGATTTAAATCGTACCTGGTGTAAATCGCAGCTGGTGTAAATCGCACCTGGTGTAAATCGCACTTGGTGTAAATCGTGTCTGGTGTAAATCGCGCCTGGTGTAAATCACACTTGGTGTAAATCGTGCCTGGTTTAAATCGCACCTGGTGTAAATCGCACCTGGTGTAAATCGCACCTGGTGTAAATCGCACTTGGTGTAAATCGTGCCTGGTTTAAATCGCACCTGGTGTAAATCACACCTTGTGTAAATCACACCTGGTGTAATTCGCACCTGGTGTAAATCGCACATGGTGTAAATCGTGTCTGGTGTAAATCGTGCCTGGTTTAAATCGTACCTGGTGTACATCGCACCTGGTGTAAATCGTGCCTGGTTTAAATCGTACCTGGTGTAAATCGCTCTTGGTGTAAATCGTGCCTGGTTTAAATCGTACCTGGTGTAAATCGCACCTGGTGTAAATCGCACTTGGTGTAAATCGCACCTGGTGTAAATCGCACCTGGTGTAAATCGTGCCTGGTTTAAATCGTACCTGGTGTAAATCGCACTTGGTGTAAATCGTGCCTGGTTTAAATCGTACCTGGTGTAAATCGCACTTGGTGTAAATCGTGCCTGGTTTAAATCGTACCTGGTGTAAATCGCACTTGGTGTAAATCGCGCCTGGTTTAAATCGTACCTGGTTTAAATCGTACCTGGTGTAAATCGCACTTGGTGTAAATCGTGCCTGGTTTAAATCGTACCTGGTGTAAATCACACCTGGTGTAAATCGCACTTGGTGTAAATCGTGTCTGGTGTAAATCGTGCCTGGTTTAAATCGTACTTAGTGTAAATCGTGTCTGGTGTAAATCGTGCCTGGTGTAAATCGCACCTGGTGTAAATCGTGCCTGGTGTAAATCGTGTCTGGTGTAAATCGTGCCTGGTGTAAATCGTGCCTGGTGTACATCGCACCTGGTGTAAATCGTGTCTGGTGTAAATCGCACCTGGTGTAAATCGTGCCTGGTGTAAATCGTGTCTGGTGTAAATCGTGTCTGGTGTAAATCGTGTCTGGTGTAAATCGTACCTGGTGTAAATCGTGTCTGGTGTAAATCGTACCTGGTGTAAATCGTGTCTGGTGTAAATCGTGCCTGGTGTAAATCGTGTCTGGTGTAAATCGTACCTGGTGGAAATCGTGTCTGGTGTAAATCGTGCCTGGTGTAAATTGTGCCTGGTGTAAATCATTCCTCGTGTAAATTGTGCCTAGTGTAAATCATTCCTGGTGTAAATAGTACCTGGTGTAAATCATTCCTGGTGTAAATCATTCCAGGTGTAAATCATTCCTGGTGTAAATCATTCCTGGTGTAAATCGTATCTGGTGTAAATCATTCCTGGTGTAAATAGTACCTGGTGTATATCATTCCTGGTGTAAATAGTGCCTGGTGTAATTCGTACCTGGTGTAAATCACACCTGGTGTAATTCGCACCTGGTGTAAATCATACCTAGTGTAAATCGTATCAGGTGTAAATCGTTCATTATGTAAATCATGCGTGGTGTAAATCGTACCTGGTGTAAATCATGTCTGGTGTAAATCATTCCTGGTGTAAATCATGTCTGGTGTAAATCATGTCTGGTGTAAATCATGCCTGGTGTAAATCGTTCATTATGTAAATCATGTCTGGTGTAAATCATACCTGGTGTAAATCGTGCTTGGTGTAAATCGTGCATGGTGTAAATCATTCCTGGTGTAAATCGCACCTGGTATAAATCATACCTGGTGTAAATCGTGTCTGGTGTAAATCGTACCTGGTGTAAATCATACCTGGTGTAAATCGTGCTTGGTGTAAATCATTCCTGGTGTAAATCGCACCTGGTGTAAATCATAACTGGTGTAAATCGTGTCTGGTGTAAATCGTGCCTGGTGTAAATCGTGCCTGGTGTAAATCGTGTCTGGTGTAAATCGTACCTGGTGTAAATCATACCTGGTGTAAATCGTGTCTGGTGTAAATCGTACCTGGTGTAAATCGGACCTGGTGTAAATCGTGTCTGGTGTAAATCGTATCAGGTGTAAATCGTGTCTGGTGTAAATCGTACCTGGTGTAAATCGTGTCTGGTGTAAATCGTACCTGGTGTAAATCGTGTCTGGTGTAAATCGTACCTGGTGTAAATCGTACCTGGTGTAAATCGTGTCTGGTGGAAATCGGACCTGGTGTAAATCGTGTCTGGTGTAAATCGTACCTGGTGTAAATCGTACCGGGTGTAAATCGTACCTGGTGTAAATCGTGTCTGGTGTAAATCGTATCAGGTGTAAATCGTGTCTGGTGTAAATCGTACCTGGTGTAAATCGTGTCTGGTGTAAATCGTATCAGGTGTAAATCGTGTCTGGTGTAAATCGTACCTGGTGTAAATCATACCTGGTGTAAATCGTGCCTGGTGTAAATCGCACCTGGTGTAAATCGGACCTGGTGTAAATCGTGTCTGGTGTAAATCATACCTGGTGTAAATCGTGCCTGGTGTAAATCATTCCTGGTGTAAATCGCACCTGGTGTAAATCGGACATGGTGTAAATCGTGTCTGGTGTAAATCGTACCTGGTGTAAATCGTGTCTGGTGTAAATCACACCTGGTGTAAATCGTCCCTGGTGTAAATCGGACCTGGTGTAAATCGTGTCTGGTGTAAATCGTGTCTGGTGTAAATCATGCCTGGTGTAAATCGTGTCTGGTGTAAATCGTGTCTGGTGTAAATCATGCCTGGTGTAAATCGTGTCTGGTCTAAATCGTGCCTGGTGTAAATCATGCCTGGTGTAATTCGTACCTGGTGTAAATCGAGCATTGTGCAAATCATACCTGATGTAAATTGTGCCTGGTGTAAATTGCACCTGGAGTAAATCATTCCTCGAATAAATGGTACCTGGTGTAAATCATTCCTGGTGTAAATTGTGTCTGGTGTAAATCATTCCTCGTGTAAATCGTGTCTGGTGTAAATCATGCCTGGTGTAAATCGTGTCTGGTGTAAATCATTCCTGGTGTAAATCATGCCTGGTGTAAATCGTGCCTGGTGTAAATTGTGTCTGGTGTAAATCAAGCCTGGTGTAAATCATGCCTGGTGTAAATCGTGCCTGGTGTAAATCGTGCCTGGTGTAAATCGTGTCTGGTGTAAATCATGCCTGGTGTAAATCGTGTCTGGTGTAAATCGAGCCTGGTGTAAATCGTACCTGGTGTAAAAAGTGTCTGGTGTAAATCATGCCTGGTGTAAATCGTACCTGGTGTAAATTGTGTCTGGTGTAAATCATGCCTGGTGTAAATCGTGTCTGGTGTAAATCGTGTCTGGTGTAAATCATGCCTGGTGTAAATCGTGTCTGGTGTAAATCGTGTCTGGTGTAAATCGTGCCTGGTGTAAATCGTGCCTGGTGTAAATCGTACTTGGTGTAAATCGCAACTGGTGTAATTCGTACCTGGTGTAAATCGTACCTGGTGTAAATCGAGCATTGTGTAAATCATACCTGATGTAAATTGTGCCTGGTGTAAATTGCACCTGGAGTAAATCATTCCTCGTATAAATGGTACCAGGTGTAAATCATTCCTGGTGTAAATTGTGCCTGGTGTAAACCATTCCTCGTGTAAATTGTGCCTGGCGTAAATCGTACCTGGTGTAAATCATTCCTGGTGTAAATAGTACCTGGTGTAAATAATTCCTGGTGTAAATCATTCCTGGTGTAAATCGTATCTGGTGTAAATCATTCCTGGTGTAAATAGTACTGGTGTAAATCATTCCTGGTGTAAATAGTACCTGGTGTAAAATGTGCCTGGTGTAAATCGTACCTGGTGTAAATCGTACCAGGTATAAATCGTTCATTATGTAAATCATGCCTGGTGTAAATCGTGTCTGGTGTAAATCATGCCTGGTGTAAATCGTGTCTGGTGTAAATCGTGTCTGGTGTAAATCATGCCTGGTGTAAATCATGCCTGGTGTAAATCATTCCTTGTGTAAATTGTGTCTGGTGTTCATCATGCCTGGTGTAAATCGTGTCTGGTGTAAATCGTACCTGGTGTAAATCATGCCTGGTGTAAATCGTGTCTGGTGTAAATCATGCCTGGTGTAAATCGTGCCTGGTGTAAATCGTGTCTGGTGTAAATCATTCCTGGTGTAAATAGTACCTGGTGTAAATCGTGCCTGGTGTAAATCATTCCTGGTGTAAATAGTACCTGGTGTAATTCGTACCTGGTGTAAATCGAGCATTGTGTAAATCATACCTGATGTAAATTGTGCCTGGTGTAAATTGCACCTGGAGTAAATCATTCCTCGAATAAATGGTACCTGGTGTAAATCATTCCTGGTGTAAATTGTGTCTGGTGTAAATCATTCCTCGTGTAAATTGTGCCTGGTGTAAATCATTCCTGGTGTAAATAGTACCTGGTGTAAATCATTCCAGGTGTAAATCATTCCTGTTGTAAATCATTCCTGGTGTAAATCGTATCTGGTGTAAATCATTCCTGGTGTAAATAGTACCTGGTGTAAATCATTCCTGGTGTAAATAGTACCTGGTGTAAAATGTGCCTGGTGTAAATCGTACCTGGTGTAAATCGTGTCTGGTGTAAATCATGCCTGGTGTAAATCGTGTCTGGTGTAAATCATGCCTGGTGTAAATCATGCCTGGTGTAAATCGTGTCTGGTGTAAATCATGCCTGGTGTAAATCGTGCCTGGTGTAAATCGTGTCTGGTGTAAATCATTCCTGGTGTAAATAGTACCTGGTGTAAATCGTGCCTGGTGTAAATCATTCCTGGTGTAAATAGTACCTGGTGTAATTCGTACCTGGTGTAAATCGAGCATTGTGTAAATCATACCTGATGTAAATTGTGCCTGGTGTAAATTGCACCTGGAGTAAATCATTCCTCGAATAAATGGTACCTGGTTTAAATCATTCCTGGTGTAAATTGTGTCTGGTGTATATCATTCCTCGTGTAAATTGTGCCTGGCGTAAATCGTACCTGGTGTAAATCATTCCTGGTGTAAATTGTGCCTGGTGTAAATCATTCCTCGTGTAAATTGTGCCTGGTGTAAATCATTCCTGGTGTAAATAGTACCTGGTGTAAATCATTCCAGGTGTAAATCATTCCTGTTGTAAATCATTCCTGGTGTAAATCGTATCTGGTGTAAATCATTCCTGGTGTAAATAGTACCTGGTGTAAATCATTCCTGGTGTAAATAGTACCTGGTGTAAAATGTGCCTGGTGTAAATCGTACCTGGTGTAAATCGTGTCTGGTGTAAATCATGCCTGGTGTAAATCGTGTCTGGTGTAAATCATGCCTGGTGTAAATCATTCCTGGTGTAAATCGTACCTGGTGTAAATCATGCCTGGTGTAAATTGTGTCTGGTGTAAATCATGCCTGGTGTAAATTGTGTCTGGTGTAAATCATGCCTGGTGTAAATTGTGTCTGGTGTAAATCATGCCTGGTGTAAATCGTGCCTGGTGTAAATCGTGCCTGGTGTAAATCGTGTCTGGTGTAAATCGTGCCTGGTGTAAATCGTGTCTGGTGTAAATCGTACCTCGTGTAAATCGCAACTGGTGTAATTCGTACCTGGTGTAAATCGTACCTTGTGTAAATCATACCTGATGTAAATTGTGCCTGGTGTAAATTGTACCTGGTGTAAATCGTGCATTGTGTAAATCATGCCTGGTGTAAATTATACCTGGTGTAAATCGTGCATTGTGTAAATCATGCCTGGTGTAAATCATACCTGATGTAAATTGCACCTGGTGTAAATTGTGCCTGGTGTAAATTGTGCATTGTGTAAATCATACCTGATGTAAATTGTGCCTGGTGTAAATCGTGCATTGTGTAAATCATACCTGATGTAAATTGTGCCTGGTGTAAATTGCACCTGGTGTAAATCGCACCTGGTGTAAATCGTCCATCATGTAAATCATACCTGGTGTAAATGGTATCTGTGTAAATCGTACCTGGAGTAAATCGTACCTGTGTAAATCATTCCTCGTATAAATGGTACCTGGTGTAAATCATTCCTGGTGTAAATTGTGCCTGGTGTAAATCATTCCTCGTGTAAATTGTGCCTGTTGTAAATCGTACCTGGTGTAAATTGTGCCTGGTGTAAATCATTCCTCGTGTAAATTGTGCCTGGTGTAAATCATTCCTGGTGTAAATAGTACCTGGTGTAAATCATTCCTGGTGTAAATCATTCCAGGTGTAAATCATTCCTGGTGTAAATCATTCCTGGTGTAAATCGTATCTGGTGTAAATCATTCCTGGTGTAAATAGTACCTGGTGTAAATCATGCCTGGTGTAAATCGTGTCTGGTGTAAATCGTACCTGGTGTAATTCGTACCTCGTGTAAATCGTACCTTGTGTAAATCGAGTATTGTGTAAATCATTCCTGGTGTAAATAGTACCTGGTGTAAATCGTGCCTGTTGTAAATCGTACCTGGTGTAAATCACACCTGGTGTAAATTGTGCCTGGTGTAAATCGCACCTGGTGTAAATCGCACCTGGTGTAAAATGTGCCTGGTGTAAATCGTAGCTGGTGTAAATCGTACCTGGTGTAAAATGTGCCTGGTGTAAATCGTACCTGGTGTAAATCACACCTGGTGTAAATCGCACCTGGTGTAAATCATACCTAGTGTAAATCGCACCTGGTGTAAATCGCACCTGGTGTAAAATGTGCCTGGTGTAAATCGTACCTGGTGTAAATCGTACCTGGTGTAAAATGTGCCTGGTGTAAATCGTATCAGGTGTAAATCGTTCATTATGTAAATCATGCCTGGTGTAAATCATTCCTGGTGTAAATTGTGTCTGGTGTAAAATGTGCCTGGTGTAAATCGTGTCTGGTGTAAATCATGCCTGGTGTAAATCGTTCATTATGTAAATCATGCCTGGTGTAAATCATTCCTGGTGTAAATCATGCCTGGTGTAAATTCTGTCTGGTGTAAATCATTCCTGGTGTAAATTGTGTCTGGTGTAAATTGTGTCTGGTGTAAATCATGCCTGGTGTAAATTGTGTCTGGTGTAAATCGTGTCTGGTGTAAATCGTGTCTGGTGTAAATCATGCCTGGTGTAAATCGTGTCTGGTGTAAATCATGCCTGGTGTAAATCATGCCTGGTGTAAATCGTGTCTGGTGTAAATCGTGCCTGGTGTAAATCGTGTCTGGTGTAAATCATGCCTGGTGTAAATCGTGTCTGGTGTAAATCATTCCTGGTGTAAATCATTCCTGGTGTAAATCGTATCTGGTGTAAATCATGCCTGGTGTAAATTGTGTCTGGTGTAAATCGTGTCTGTTGTAAATTGTGTCTGGTGTAAATCATTCCTGGTGTAAATCATGCCTGGTGTAAATCGTACCTGGTGTAAATCATGCCTGGTGTAAATCATGCCTGGTGTAAATTGTGTCTGGTGTAAATCATGTCTGGTGTAAATCGTGTCTGGTGTAAATCATGCCTGGTGTAAATCGTGTCTGGTGTAAATCATGCCTGGTGTAAATCGTGTCTGGTGTAAATCGTGTCTGGTGTAAATCATGCCTGGTGTAAATCGTGTCTGGTGTAAATCGTACCTGGTGTAAATCATGCCTGGTGTAAATCGTGCCTGGTGTAAATCGTGTCTGGTGTAAATCATGCCTGGTGTAAATCGTGTCTGGTGTAAATCGTACCTGGTGTAAATCGTGCCTGGTGTAAATCGTGCCTGGTTTAAATCGTGTCTGGTGTAAATCGTACCTCGTGTAAATCGTACTTGGTGTAAATCGCAACTGGTGTAATTCGTACCTCGTGTAAATCGTACCTTGTGTAAATCGAGCATTGTGTAAATCATGCCTGGTGTAAATCATACCTGGTGTAAATCGTGCATTGTGTAAATCATACCTGATGTAAATTGTGCCTGTTGTAAATTGCACCTGGTGTAAATCGTGCATTGTGTAAATCGTACCTGGTGTAAATCGAGCATTGTGTAAATCATACCTGGTGTAAATCGTGCATTGTGTAAATCATACCTGGTGTAAATCGTGCATTGTGTAAATCATACCTGATGTAAATTGTGCCTGGTGTAAATTGCACCTGATGTAAATCGCACCTGCTGTAAATCGTCCGTCATGTAAATCATAACTGGTGTAAATGGTACCTGTGTAAATCATTCCTCGTATAAATGGTACCTGGTGTAAATCATGCCTGGTGTAAATCGTGTCTGGTGTAAATCATGCCTGGTGTAAATCGTGTCTGGTGTAAATCATGCCTGGTGTAAATCATTCCTGGTGTAAATCGTGTCTGGTGTAAATCGTACCTGGTGTAAATCGTGCCTGGTGTAAATGATGCCTGGTGTAAATCATTCCTGGTGTAAATTGTGTCTGGTGTAAATCATGCCTGGTGTAAATCGTGTCTGGTGTAAATCATGGCTGGTGTAAATCGTGCCTGGTGTAAATCGTGCCTGGTGTAAATCGTGTCTGGTGTAAATTGTACCTCGTGTAAATCGTACTTGGTGTAAATCGCAACTGGTGTAATTCGTACCTCGTGTAAATCGTACCTTGTGTAAATCGTACCTGGTGTAAATCGAGCATTGTGTAAATCATACCTGGTGTAAATCGTGCATTGTGTAAATCATACCTGATGTAAATTGTGCCTGGTGTAAATTGCACCTGGTGTAAATCGCACCTGGTGTAAATCGTCCGTCATGTAAATCATAACTGGTGTAAATGGTACCTGTGTAAATCATTCCTCGTATAAATGGTACCTGGTGTAAATCATTCCTGGTGTAAATTGTGCCTGGTGTAAATCATTCCTCGTGTAAATTGTGCCTGGTGTAAATCGTACCTGGTGTAAATTGTGCCTGGTGTAAATTGTGCTGGTGTAAATCATTCCTCGTGTAAATTGTGCCTGGTGTAAATCATTCCTCGTGTAAATAGTACCTGGTGTAAATCATTCCTGGTGTAAATAGTACCTGGTGTAAATCGTGCCTGGTGTAAATCGTACCTGGTGTAAATCACACCTGGTGTAAATTGTGCCTGGTGTAAATCGCACCTGGTGTAAATCGCACCTGGTGTAAAATGTGCCTGGTGTAAATCGTAGCTGGCATAAATCATGCATTTTTAAAATCGCACCTGTTGTAAATCGTACCTGGTGCAAATCGCACCTGGTGTAAATTGTGCCTGGTGTAAATCGTACCTGGTGTAAATCATACCTAGTGTAAATCGTGCCTGGTGTAAATCATACCAGGTGTAAATAGTGCATTTTGTAAATTATACCTGGTGAAAACGTGCATTATGTAAATCATGCATTATGTAAATCATACCTAGTGTAAATCATGCCTGGTGTAAATCGTACCTGGTGTATATCGTACCTGGTGTAAATCGTGGCTGGTGTAAAACATGCATTGTGTAAATCGTACCTGGTGTATATCGTACCTGGTGTAAATCGTAGCTGGTGTAAAATATGTATTGTGTAAATCGTACCTGGTGTATATCGTACCTGGTGTAAATCGTAGCTGGTGTAAAACATGCATTGTGTAAATCGTACCTGGTGTATATCGTACCTGGTGTAAATCGTAGCTGGTGTAAAACATGCATTGTGTAAATCGTACCTGGTGTAAATCGTACCTGGTGTAAATCGTGCATTGTGTAAATCATATATGGTGTTAATTTTGTCTGATGTAAATCATTCATTGTGTAAATTATACCTGGTGTAAATCGTACCAGGTGAAAATCGTCATTGTGTAAATCATTACTGGTGTAAATCATACCTGGTGTTAATCATTCCTGGTGTAAATTATTCCTGGTGTAAATCGTACCTGGTATAAATCATTCCTGGTGTAAATTATTCCTGGTGTAAATCGTACCTGGTATAAATCATTCCTGGTGTATATTATTCCTGGTGTAAATCATACCTGATGTAAATCGCACCTGGCGTAAATTGTATCTGGTGTAAATCGTGCCTGGTGTAAATCGCACCTGGCGTAAATCGTGCCTGGTGTAAATCGTAACTGGTGTGAATAGTGCCTGGTGTAAATCGTACCTGGTATAAATCATTCCTGGTGTAAATTATTCCTGGTGTAAATCATACCCGGTGTAAATCATACCTGATGTAAATCGTGCATTGTGTACATCGAGTCTGCTGTAAATCGTACCTGGTGTAAATCATACCTGTTGTAAATCGTGCGTTGTGTAAATCATACCTGATGTAAATCGTGCATTGTGTAAATCGTGCCTGGTGTAAATTGTGCCAGGTGTAAATCATGCCTGGTGTAAAATCATGCATTGTGTAAATCGAGTCTGGTGTAAATCGTACCTGGTGTAAATCATACCTGTTGTAAATCGTGCGTTGTGTAAATTATACCTGGTGTAAATCGTGCGTTGTGTAAATCGCGCTTGCTGTAAATCGTACCCGATGTGAAACGTGCCTGTTGTAAATCGTACCTGGTGTAAATCGTGCCTGCAGTAAATCGTGCCGAGTGTAAATCGTGCTTGGTGTAAATCATACCTGGTGTAAATCGCACCTGGTGTAAATCGTGCCTGGTGTAAATTGTGCCTGGTGTAAATCATGCCTGGTGTAAAATCATGCATTGTGTAAATCGAGTCTGGTGTAAATCATACCTGGTGTAAATCATACCTGTTGTAAATCGTGCGTTGTGTAAATCGCGCTTGCAGTAAATCGTGCCGAGTGTAAATCGTGCTTGGTGTAAATCATACATTGTGTAAATCGTACCTGGTGTAAATGTTACCTGGGGTAAACCGTGCCTGCTGTAAATCATACCTGGTGTAAATGTTACCTGGTGTAAATCGTGCCTGGTGTAAATCGTGCCTGGTGTAAATCGTGCCTGCTGTAAATCATACCTGCTGTAAATCATACCTGGTGTAAATCGTGCCTGGTGTAAATCGTGCCTGGTGTAAATCGTGCCTGCTGTAAATCATACCTGGTGTAAATCGTGCCTGGTGTAAATCGTACCTGGTGTAAATCGTGCCTGGTGTAAATCGTGCCTGGTGTAAATTGTGCCTGGTGTAAATCATTCCTGGTGTAAATCGTGCCTGGTGTAAATTGTGCCTGGTGTAAATCATTCCTGGTGTAAATCGTACCTGGTGTAAATTGTGCCTGGTGTAAATATTGCCCGGTGTAAATCGTGCCTGGTGTAAATCGTGCCTGCAGTAAATCGTGCCGAGTGTAAATCGTGCTTGGTGTAAATCATACCTGGTGTAAATCGCACCTGGTGTAAATCGTGCCTGGTGTAAATTGTGCCTGGTGTAAATCATGCCTGGTGTAAAATCATGCATTGTGTAAATCGAGTCTGGTGTAAATCATACCTGGTGTAAATCATACCTGTTGTAAATCGTGCGTTGTGTAAATCGCGCTTGCTGTAAATCGTACTCGATTGAAACGTGCCTGTTGTAAATCGTACCCGGTGTAAATCGTGCCTGCAGTAAATCGTGCCGAGTGTAAATCGTGCTTGGTGTAAATCATATATTGTGTAAATCGTACCTGGTGTAAATGTTACCTGGGGTAAACCGTGCCTGCTGTAAATCATACCTGGTGTAAATGTTACCTGGTGTAAATCGTGCCTGGTGTAAATCGTGCCTGCTGTAAATCATACCTGCTGTAAATCATACCTGGTGTAAATCGTGCCTGGTGTAAATCGTGCCTGCTGTAAATCATACCTGGTGTAAATCGTGCCTGGTGTAAATCGTGCCTGGTGTAAATTGTGCCTGCTGTAAATTGTGCCTGGTGTAAATATTGCCCGGTGTAAATCGTGCCTGGTGTAAATTGTGCCTGGTGTAAATCATTCCTGGTGTAAATCGTACCTGGTGTAAATTGTGCCTGGTGTAAATCGTGCCTGGTGTAAATTGTGCCTGGTGTAAATCATTCCTGGTGTAAATCGCACCTGGTGTAAATCATTCCTGGTGTAAATCGCACCTGGTGTAAATCATTCCTGGTGTAAATCGTACCTGGTGTAAATTGTGCCTGGTGTAAATCATTCCTGGTGTAAATCATTCCTGGTGTAAATCATGCCTGGTGTAAATCGTGTCTGGTGTAAATCGTGGCTGGTGTAAATCGTGGCTGGTGTAAATCGTGCCTGGTGTAAATCGTACCTGGTGTAAATTGTGCCTGGTGTAAATATTGCCCGGTGTAAATCGTGCCTGGTGTAAATCGTGCCTGCAGTAAATCGTGCCGAGTGTAAATCGTGCTTGGTGTAAATCATACCTGGTGTAAATCGCACCTGGTGTAAATCGTGCCTGGTGTAAATTGTGCCTGGTGTAAATCATGCCTGGTGTAAAATCATGCATTGTGTAAATCGAGTCTGGTGTAAATCATACCTGGTGTAAATCATACCTGTTGTAAATCGTGCGTTGTGTAAATCGCGCTTGCTGTAAATCGTACTCGATTGAAACGTGCCTGTTGTAAATCGTACCCGGTGTAAATCGTGCCTGCAGTAAATCGTGCCGAGTGTAAATCGTGCTTGGTGTAAATCATATATTGTGTAAATCGTACCTGGTGTAAATGTTACCTGGGGTAAACCGTGCCTGCTGTAAATCATACCTGGTGTAAATGTTACCTGGTGTAAATCGTGCCTGGTGTAAATCGTGCCTGCTGTAAATCATACCTGCTGTAAATCATACCTGGTGTAAATCGTGCCTGGTGTAAATCGTGCCTGCTGTAAATCATACCTGGTGTAAATCGTGCCTGGTGTAAATTGTGCCTGCTGTAAATTGTGCCTGGTGTAAATATTGCCCGGTGTAAATCGTGCCTGGTGTAAATTGTGCCTGGTGTAAATCATTCCTGGTGTAAATCGTACCTGGTGTAAATTGTGCCTGGTGTAAATCGTGCCTGGTGTAAATTGTGCCTGGTGTAAATCATTCCTGGTGTAAATCGCACCTGGTGTAAATCATTCCTGGTGTAAATCGCACCTGGTGTAAATCATTCCTGGTGTAAATCGTACCTGGTGTAAATTGTGCCTGGTGTAAATCATTCCTGGTGTAAATCATTCCTGGTGTAAATCATGCCTGGTGTAAATCGTGTCTGGTGTAAATCGTGGCTGGTGTAAATCGTGGCTGGTGTAAATCGTGCCTGGTGTAAATCGTGGCTGGTGTAAATCGTGCCTGGTGTAAATCGTGCCCGGTGTAAATCGTGGCTGGTGTAAATCGTGCCTGGTGTAAATCGTGCCTGGTGTAATTCATACCTGGTGTAAATCGTGCCTGGTGTAAATCGTGCCCGGTGTAAATCGTGGCTGGTGTAAATCATGCCTGGTGTAAATCGTGCCTGGTGTAATTCATACCTGGTGTAAATCGTGCCTGGTGTAATTCATACCTGGTCTAAATCGTGCCTGGTGTAATTCATACCTGGTGTAAATCGTGCCCGGTGTAAATCGTGCCTGCTGTAAATCATACCTGGTGTAAATCGTGCCTGGTGTAAATCGTGCCTGGTGTAAATCGTGCCTGCTGTAAATCATACCTGGTGTAAATCGTGCCTGGTGTAAATCGTACCTGGTGTAAATCGTGCCTGGTGTAAATCGTGCCTGGTGTAAATTGTGCCTGGTGTAAATCATTCCTGGTGTAAATCGTGCCTGGTGTAAATTGTGCCTGGTGTAAATCATTCCTGGTGTAAATCGTACCTGGTGTAAATTGTGCCTGGTGTAAATATTGCCCGGTGTAAATCTACCTGGTATAAATTGTGCCTGGTGTAAATCATTCCTGGTGTAAATTGTGCCTGGTGTAAATCGTGCCTGGTGTAAATTGTGCCTGGTGTAAATCATTCCTGGTGTAAATCGCACCTGGTGTAAATCATTCCTGGTGTAAATCGCACCTGGTGTAAATCATTCCTGCTGTAAATCGCACCTGGTGTAAATCATTCCTTGTGTAAATCGTACCTGGTGTAAATCGTACCTGGTGTAAATTGTGCCTGGTGTAAATCATTCCTGGTGTAAATCATTCCTGGTGTAAATCATGCCTGGTGTAAATCATGTCTGGTGTAAATCGTGGCTGGTGTAAATCGTGGCTGGTGTAAATCGTGCCTGCTGTAAATCGTGGCTGGTGTAATTCATACCTGGTGTAAATCGTGCCTGGTGTAAATCGTGCCCGGTGTAAATCGTGGCTGGTGTAAATCGTGCCTGGTGTAAATCGTGCCTGGTGTAATTCATACCTGGTGTAAATCGTGCCCGGTGTAAATCGTGCCTGGTGTAAATCATACCTGGTGTAAATCGTGCCTGGTGTAAATCGTGCCTGGTGTAAATCATACCTGGTGTAAATCGTGCCTGGTGTAAATCGTGCCTGGTGTAAATCATACCTGGTGTAAATCGTGCCTGGTGTAAATCGTGCCTGGTGTAAATCATACCTGGTGTAAGTCGCACCTGGTGTAAGTCGTGTCTGGTGTAAACCGAGCCTGGAGTAAATCGTGCCTTGTGTAACTCGCACCTGGTGTAAATTGTGCCTGGTGCAAATTGTGCCTGGTGTAAATCGTGCCTGGTGTAAATCGTGCCCGGTGTAAATCGTGGCTGGTGTAAATCGTGCCTGGTGTAAATCGTGCCTGGTGTAATTCATACCTGGTGTAAATCGTGCCTGGTGTAAATCGTGCCTGGTGTAATTCGTACCTTGTGTAAATTGTGCCTGGTGTAAATCGTGCCTGGTGTAAACCGAGCCTGGAGTAAATTGTGCCTGGTGCAAATTGTGCCTGGTGTAAATTGTGCCTGGTGTAATTCGTACCTTGTGTAAATTGTGCCTGGTGTAAATCGTACCTGGTTGTAATTGTGCCTGGTGTAAATCGTGACTGGTGTAAATCGTGACTGGTGTAAATCGCACCTGGTGGAAATCATGCCTGGTGAAAATCATACCTGGAGTAAATCGTGCCTGGTGTAAATCGCAGCAGGTGTAAATCGCACCTGGTGTAATTCGTGCCTGGCGTAAATCGTGCCTGGCGCAAATCGTGCCTGGTGCAAATCGTGCCTGGTGCAAATCGTGCTTGGTGTAAATCGTGTCTGGTCTAAATCGTGCCTGGTGTAAATCTTGCCTAGTGTAATTTGTACCTTGTGTAAATTGTGCCTGGTGTAAATTGGGCCTGGTGTAATTCGTACCTGGTGTAAATCGCGCCTGGTGTAAATCTTGCCCGGTGCAAATCGGGCCTGGTGTAAATCGTACCTGGTATAAATTGTGCCTGGTGTAAATCGTACCTGGTTGTAATCGTGCCTGGTGTAAATCGTGCCTGGTGGGAATCATGCCTCATGTAAATCGTGCCTGGTGTAAATTGTGCCTGGTGTAAATAGTGCCTGGTGTAAATCGTAACTGGTGTAAATCACACCTGGTGTAAATCACACCTGGTGTAAGTCGCACCTGGTGAAAATCGTGCCTGGAGTAAATCGTGCCTGGTGTAAACCGAGCCTGGTGTAAATCGTGCCTGGTGTAAATCGTGCCTGGTGTAATTTGTACCTTGTGTAAATTGTGCCTGGTGCAAATCGTGCCTGGTGTAAATCGTGCCTGGTGTAATTTGTACCTTGTGTAAATTGTGCCTTGTGTAAATCGTGCCTGGTGTAATTTGTACCTTGTGTAAATTGTGCCTGGTGTAATTTGTACCTTGTGTAAATTGTGCCTGGTGCAAATCGTGCCTGGTGTAAATCGTGCCTGGTGTAATTTGTACCTTGTGTAAATCGTGCCTGGTGTAATTTGTACCTTGTGTAAATTGTGCCTGGTTGGAATTGTGCCTGGTGTAAATCATGCCTGGTGTAAATCGCACTTGGTGTAAATCGCTCCTAGTGTAAATCGCGCCTGGTGTAAATCACAGCTGGTGTAAATCGCGCCTGGTGTAAATCGTACCTGGTGTAAACCGAGCCTGGTGAAAATCGTACCTGGTGCAAATCGTGCCTGGTGTAAATCGTGCCTGGTGTAAATCTTGCCTAGTGTAATTTGTACCTTGTGTAAATTGTGCCTGGTGCAAATCGTGCCTGGTGTAAATCGTGTCTGGTGTAAATCGTGCCTGGTGTAAATCTTGCCTAGTGTAATTTGTACCTTGTGTAAATCGGGCCTGGTGTAAATCGTGCCTGGTGTAAATCTTGCCTAGTGTAATTTGTACCTTGTGTAAATCGTGCCTGGTGCAAATCGTGCCTGGTGCAAATCGTGCCTGGTGTAAATCGTGTCTGGTGTAAATCGTGCCTGGTGTAAATCTTGCCTAGTGTAATTTGTACCTTGTGTAAATCGGGCCTGGTGTAAATCGGGCCTGGAGTAAATTGTGCCTGGTCTAAATCATACCTGGTGTAAATAGTGCCTGGTGTAAATCATACACGGTGTAAATCGCACTTGGTGTAAATCACACCTGGTGTAAATCGCACCTGGTGTAAATCGCACCTGGTGTAAATCGCACCTGGTGTAAATCGCAATTGGTGTAAATTGTGCCTGGTGTAAATCGCACCTGGTGTAAATCATACCTGGTGTAAATCGCACCTGGTGTAAATCGCACTTGGTGTAAATCGCTCCTGGTGTAAATCGCACTTGGTGTAAATCGCACCTGGTGTAAATCGCACCTGGTGTAAATCGCAATTGGTGTAAATCGCTCCTGGTGTAAATCGCACCTGGTGTAAATTGCATCTGGTGTAAATCGCAACTGGTGTAAATCGCACCTGGTGTAAATCGCAACTGGTGTAAATCGCACCTGGTGTAAATCGCACATGGTGTAAATCGCACTTGGTGTAAATCGCACCTGGTATAAATCGCAACTGGTGTAAATCGCACCTGGTGTAAATCGCACATGGTGTAAATCGCACCTGGTGTAAATCGCACCTGGTGTAAATCGCACCTGGTGTAAATCGCACCTGGTGTAAAACGCACTTGGTGTAAAACGCACTTGGTGTAAATCGCACTTGGTCTAAATCGTACTTGGTGTAAATCGCACCTGGTGTAAATCGCAGCTGGTTTAAATCGCAGCTGGTGTAAATCAAAGCTGGTGTAAATCGCACCTGGCGTAAATCGCACTTGGTGTAAATCGCACCTGGTGTAAATCGCACTTGGTGTAAATCGCACCTGGTGTAAATCGCACCTGGTGTAAATCGCAATTGTTGTACATCGCACCTGCTGTAAATCGCACCTGGTGTAAATCGCACTTGGTGTAAATCGCACTTGTTGTACATCGCACCTGCTGTAAATCGCACCTGGTGTAAATCGCACCTGGTGTAAATCGCACTTGTTGCACATCGCACCTGCTGTAAATCGCACCTGGTGTAAATCGCACTTGGTGTAAATCGCACCTGGTGTAAATCGCACTTGGTGTAAATCGCACCTGGTGTAAATCGCACTTGGTGTAAATCGCACTTGGTCTTAATCGCACTTGGTGTAAATCGCACCTGGTGTAAATCGCACCTTGTGTAAATCTCACTTGGTGTAAATCGCACCTGGTGTAAATCGCACCTGGTGTAAATCGCACTTGGTATAAATCGCACTTGGTGTAAAGCGCACTTGGTGTAAATCGCACCTGGTGTAAATCGCACTTGGTATAAATCGCTCTTGGTGTAAATCGCACCTGGTGTAAATCGCACTTGATATAAACCGCACCTGGTGTAAATCGCACTTGGGGTAAATCGCACTTGGTGTAAATCGCACATGGTGTAAATCGCACTTGGTGTAAATCGCACTTGGTGTAAATCGCACATGGTGTAAATCGCACTTGGTGTAAATCGCACCTGGTGTAAATCGCACTTGGTATAAATCGCTCTTGGTGTAAATCGCACCTGGTGTAAATCGCACTTGGTATAAATCGCACCTGGTGTAAATCGCACTTGGTGTAAATCGCACATGGTGTAAATCGCACTTGGTGTAAATCGCACTTGGTTTAAATCGCACTTGGTG
>CM059444.1:226094-294758 GCA_030390025.1 Squalus acanthias | reverse complement strand
CCCCCCTCTCTCTCTCTCTCCTCCCCCCCCCCGCACTCACCGTGATGTTGCGGCGGATGCAGGCGGGCCCGCTGCCCTGGATCACGCTGTCCAGCACGGCCACCTCCTGGCTGCGCTCCTCCTCGAAGCATTTCCTGCGGGCCTCCCGGATGCGGCGCTCGATGTCGGGGAAGCTGAAGGTGCAGAGGGCCGCCCGCCGCCCAGTGCTGTCCTCGGGCCGGTCGAACAGGCCGTACAGGCTGTGTCCGGGCCCGGGCCAGGCGGACAGCAGGCGGCCGTAGAGCCCGGGCCCGGCGCCGCACTGCAGGCCCAGCTGGATGTAGGACTCGGTCAGCTTGCGGCTCTCGGCCGGCCGCGGACCCCGGGCCCCGGCGCAGATGCGGGCCAGCAGGCTGCGGGGCCCGGGGCCCTTGGTGCCCGAGTTGGCGTCGTTGTTGAGCGCCAGGTATGTGTAGGCCCGGCGGCTGAAGGCCCGCACGAAGCTCAGGCGGTTGCGGGCCTTGGCCTCGGCCTTGATTTTGAAGACGTTGTCCTCGGACGGGTTGATGTCGTAGGTGAAGAGCCGGGAGAGGCGGCCGGTGTCCAGGGCGCGGATGGCGATCTCGGGCGTGTTCTCGAAGCGCAGGTCCTCGCGGCTGCTGTTGGTGGGGAAGTAGCGGGTGCCCAGGCCCGTGTAGGTGGCGGCCACCAGCAGGCGAGTGCCGGGCCCAGGCCCAGCCCCAGGCCCCGGCTCCGGGCCCTCCAGCACCAGGCCGACGGTCGAGGCCTCGGGGTGGTTGGCGGCCACGTACAGCATGCTGGGGAAGACCAGGTCGGGGCCGGGCAGCGGGAAGGCCACGGCCAGCCGGCTGATGTTGGCCAGGGCCCGGAGCTGGCAGAAGCCCTGGTGGACCGAGCCGCACACCACCAGCAGGCCCTGGGCCGGGTCGGCCTGCAGCAGCTTGTTGTGGCTGTCGGTGGGCCGCCGCGGGTGCTCGCAGGTGCTGTGGGGCAGCTGCGGGGCGTGGCACAGGGCGCTGTCCTCCACCGGGCCCGTCCTCACCCGGGCCTCCGGCCGCAGCCCCGGCCCCAGCTGGTACACGGCGTTCACCGCGCCCAGGTACACCCGAGGCCCCGGCTCCGGGCCCCAGCCCGCCACCGGGCCCGCCACCACCGCCAGGTTGTTGGTGGCCGTGCGGCTGCGGAAGGTGTCGCGCACCTCCATGGGCAGCACGGCCGGCAGCAGCAGCAGCACCGCATACAGCCCGGCCAGCCACATCCCGCTCCCCGGGGCCCGGCCCTCTGGCCCTCTGTCCCCTGGATCTCTAACCCCGGTCACTGGCCCTCTGTCCCCTGGATCTCTAACCCCGGTCATTGGCCCTCTGTCCCCTGGATCTCTAACCCCGGTCACTGGCCCTCTGTCCCCTGGATCTCTAACCCCGGTCACTGGCCCTCTGTCCCCTGGATCTCTAACCCCGGTCACTGGCCCTCTGTCCCCTGGATCTCTAACCCCGGTCATTGGCCCTCTGTCCCCTGGATCTCTAACCCCGGTCACTGGCCCTCTGTCCCCTGGATCTCTAACCCCGGTCACTGGCCCTCTGTCCCCTGGATCTCTAACCCCGGTCACTGGCCCTCTGTCCCCTGGATCTCTAACCCCGGTCACTGGCCCTCTGTCCCCTGGATCTCTAAACCCGGTCATTGGCCCTCTGTCCCCTGGATCTCTAACCCCGGTCACTGGCCCTCTGTCCCCTGGATCTCTAACCCCGGTCACTGGCCCTCTGTCCCCTGGATCTCTAACCCCGGTCACTGGCCCTCTGTCCCCTGGATCTCTAAACCCGGTCACTGGCCCTCTGTCCCCTGGATCTCTAACCCCGGTCACTGGCCCTCTGTCCCCTGGATCTCTAACCCCGGTCATTGGCCCTCTGTCCCCTGGATCTCTAACCCCGGTCACTGGCCCTCTGTCCCCTGGATCTCTAACCCCGGTCACTGGCCCTCTGTCCCCTGGATCTCTAACCCCGGTCACTGGCCCTCTGTCCCCTGGATCTCTAAACCCGGTCACTGGCCCTCTGTCCCCTGGATCTCTAACCCCGGTCACTGGCCCTCTGTCCCCTGGATCTCTAACCCCGGTCACTGGCCCTCTGTCCCCTGGATCTCTAAACCCGGTCACTGGCCCTCTGTCCCCTGGATCTCTAACCCCGGTCACTGGCCCTCTGTCCCCTGGATCTCTAACCCCGGTCACTGGCCCTCTGTCCCCTGGATCTCTAACCCCGGTCACTGGCCCTCTGTCCCCTGGATCTCTAAACCCGGTCACTGGCCCTCTGTCCCCGGTCACTGGCCCTCTGACCCCGGTCACTGGCCCTCTGTCCCCTGGATCTCTAAACCCGGTCACTGGCCCTCTAAACCCGGTCACTGGCCTGCTGTCCCCAGTCACTGGCCCTCTGTCCCCGGTCTCTGGCCCTCTGTCCCCGGTCACTGGCCCTCTGACCCCGGTCACTGGCCCTCTGACCCCGGTCACTGGCCCTCTAACCCCTGTCACTGGCCCTCTGACCCCGGTCACTGGCCCTCTGTCCCCTGGATCTCTAACCCCGGTCACTGGCCCTCTGTCCCCTGGATCTCTGACCCCAGTCACTGGCCCTCTGACCCCGGTCACTGGTCCTCTGTCACTGGCCCATTGTCTCGCTGTCACTGGCCCTCTGACCCCGGTCACTGGCCCTCTGTCTCGCTGTCACTGGCCCTCTGTCTCGCTGTCACTGGCCCTCTGACCCCGGTCACTGGCCCTCTGACCCCAGTCACTGGTCCTCTGTCTCGCTGTCACTGGCCCTCTGTCTCGCTGTCACTGGCCCTCTGACCCCGGTCACTGGTCCTCTGTCTCGCTGTCACTGGCCCTCTGTCCCCGGTCACTGGCCCTCTGTCCCCGGTCACTGGAACCTCTGTCCCCGGTCACTGGCCCTCTGTCCCCTGTCACTGACTCTGTGTCACTCTGCCCTGTCTCTGATCCTCTCTCTCTCTGTGCCCCTGTCAATTTATTTGTCTTATAATACTCCTGTGAAGCGCCTTGCGACGTTTTACTATGTTAAAGGCGCTATAGAAATACAAGTTGTTGTTGTCTCTGTCCCTCTGATCCCCTCTCTGTGTCCCTCTGAGCCTGTGTATTCCTTTCTCTGTCTCGGTCACCGTCTCTCTCTCTCTCTCCTGTCTGCCAGTCCCTGTGTCCCAGTTTCTTTCTGTGCCTCTGTCTCCACTAGTCCCGTCCCTATCTTTTCCTACCCGTGTCTCTCGGTCCGGTCCAGGGTGTCTCCCTCTCGGTCCGGGTCTGGGGGTCACTCTCTGTGTCCCGGTCCCGGTGCCGCCGCTCCGCTCTCCCTCCGGCTGCTGTCTGAGATGATTCTTCTCTCCCAACAAGTCCACAGGAAGAGTCTGTTTCCTGCCAGCCCGCCTCGGCTGTGACGCGACCGAGTCCCGACCGACTCCGGCTCATTCACCACTCACAGAGCCCGGGACAGAGCCGAGCGATCCCGGCCCCAGCCCCGGGACAGAGCCGAGCGATCCCGGCCCCAGCCCCGGGACAGCCGAGCGATCCCGGCCCCAGCCCCGGGACAGAGCCGAGCGATCCCGGCCCCAGCCCCGGGACAGAGCCGAGCGATCCCGGCCCCAGCCCCGGGACAGCCCCAGACAGCGACAAACGGCTCACCATCCGATGTGCTGCGGGACAGTCCGGCTCCTCTTCACAATCCGCTCCACAGACCGAGCTACAGAGCAGGCACTGCCCGGTACCCGCCGGTATAGCTCCGCTCACTGCCCGGTACCCGCCGGTATAGCTCCGCTCACTGCCCGGTACCCGCCGGTATAGCTCCGCTCACTGCCCGGTACTTGCGGCACTCTCTCCGCCTCCCAGCTGCGAGTATAGCTCCGCTCCCAGCCCAATACTGCGAGTGTAGCTACGATACCCGGTACCTGCAGTCTTTGTACAGTAAATTAATCTACTTTAATCCGCAGTCTGGATTATTTTTATTCAAAAAATAAAGAACTGAAATTAACGTCTCATCTTTAATTTACTTTTAAAGTCAGTATCACTGATAGTGTATTGAATTGATCCCATTTACTGATAGCACGGTACTCCCCAGACTGGTGGATGGTGTGAAGTGGTGCTCCAGAAGGATCAGTGCCGGCACCACTGTTCATCAATTACAGCAACGATTTGGACTCAATCAGAAGTACAATGAAAGGACTACAACAAAATACAAGAAGACGTTAATAAACTTGCAGAATGGGCGTGTAAATGTGAGGTGGTGCATACTCCTTGGGAAATAGTCGAAATGGGGTAGAGGAAGAGAGGGATCTAGGGGTACAGATTCACAAATTAATATAAGTAACAATGCCGGTATAGCTCCGCTCCCAGCCTGGTACCTGCGGGTATAGCTCCGCTCCCAGCCTGGTACCTGTGGGTATAGCTCCACTCCCAGCCTGGTGCCTGCCGGTATAGCTCTGCTCCCAGCCTGGGACCTGCCGGTATAGCTCTGCTTCCAGCCTGGTACCTGTGGGTATAGCTCTGCTCCCAGCCTGGTACCTGCCGGTATAGCTCCGCTCCCAGCCTGGTACCTGTGGGTATAGCTCCGCTCCCAGCCTGGTGCCTGCCGGTATAGCTCCGCTCCCAGCCTGGTACCTGTGGGTATAGCTCCGCTCCCAGCCTGGTGCCTGCTGGTATAGCTCTGCTCCCAGCCTGGTACCTGCGGGTATAGCTCCGCTCCCATACTGGTACCTGCGGGTATAGCTCAGCTCCCAGCCTGGTGCCTGCCGGTATAGCTCAGCTCCCAGCCTGGTACCTGTGGGTATAGCTCCGCTCCCAGCCTGGTGGTGGGAAAATTATTGGAAAGAATTCTGAAGGACAGGATAAATCTTCATTTAGAAAGACACGGATTAATCAAGGATAGTCAGAACGGATTTGTTAAGGGAAGGTCGTTTCTGACAAACTTGATTGAATTTTTTGAGGAGGTAACAAGGAGGGTAGATGAGGGTAGTGCATTTGATGTAGTGTATATGGACTTTAGCAAGGCTTTTGATAAGGTTCCACATGGCAGACTGGTCATGAAGTTAAAAGCCCATGGGATCCAGGGCAAAGTGTCAAGTTGGATTCAAGTGGGGTTATGGGGATAGGATGGGATATGTTAGGGGGAATTAAATACGTGGGGTTATGGGGGTAGGGTGGGATATGTGTACTGTGGGGATTAAAGCAGGGACAGGGTACTGGATTTGGATGATCAGCCATGATCGTATTGAATGGTGGAGCAGGCTCGACGGGCCGAATGGCCTACTCCTGCTCCTAGTTTCTATGTTTCTATGTTTAAAACTGGCTCGGAGACGGGAAGCAGAGGGTAATGGTTGATGGGTGTTTTTGTGACTGGAAGGTTGTTTCCAGTGGGGTTCCGCAGGGCTCAGTACTAGGTCCCTTGCTTTTTGTGCTATATATCAATGATCTAGACTTGAATATAGGGGCTATGATTAAGAAGTTTGCAGATGATACTAAAATCGGCTGTGTGGTTGATACTGAAGAAGGAAGCTGTAGACTGCAGGAAGATATCAATAAATTGGTCAGGTGGGCAGAACAGTGGCAAATGGAATTCAATCCGGAGAAGTGTGAGGTAATGCATTTGGGGAGGGCTAACAAAGAAAGGGAATACACATTAAATGGTAGGACACTGAGTAGTGTAGAGGAACAAAGGGACCTTGGAGTGTATGTCCACAGATCCCTGAAGGTAGCAGGCCAGGTAGATAAGGTGGTTAAGAAGGCATACGGAATACTTGCCTTTATTAGCTGTGGCATAGAATACAAGAGCAGGGGGGGTTATGCTTCAACTGTACAAAACACTAGTTAGGCCTCAGCTAGAGTACTGCGTGCAGTTCTGGTCACCACATTACAGGAAAGATGTGATTGCACTGGAGAGGGTACAGAGGAGATTTACAAGGATGTTGCCGGGAGTAGAGAATCTTAGCTATGAGGAAAGACTGGGTCTGTTTTCCTTGGAACAGAGGAGGCTGAGGGGTGACCTTATTGAGGTGTATAAAATTATGAGGGGCATAGATAAAGTGGATAGAAAGGACCTATTTCCCTTAGCAGAGGGGTCAAAAACCAGGGGGCACAGATTTAAAGTAATTGGTGGAAGGTTTTGAGGGGAAATTTCTTCACCCAGAGGGTTGTGGGGGTCTGGAACTCACTGCCTGAAAGGCTAACCACTTTTAAAAAGTACTTGGATGTGCACTTGGGATGCTCTAACCTGCAGGGCTATGGACCAAGAGCTGGGAAGTGGGATTAGGCTGGATAGCTCTTTGTTGGCTGGCGCGGACACGATGGGCCGAAATAGCCTCCTTCCGTGCTGTAACATTCCATGATTCTATGGTACCTGTGGGTATAGCTCCGCTCTCAGCCTGGTATTTCGTGGGTATAGCTCCGCTCCCAGCCTGGTACCTGCGGGTACAGCTCCGCTCCCAGCCTGGTATTTCGTGGGTATAGCTCCGCTCCCAGCCTGGTACCTGCGGGTACAGCTCCGCTCCCAGCCTGGTATTTCGCAGGTATAGGTCTGCTCCCAGCCCGGTACCTGTGGGTATAGCTATCGCACCCTCATGTATGCATGGTACCTGCAGTAAATAAATCACATTAATTACTGATGGTGCAGTACTGCATTGATCCCACTGTTTACTGATAGGATTGTATTGAATTGACCCTCCACTTCGAATGGATGAGAATCATTTGATCACAGACTGGGCTGAGCTGTTATAAAAACAGAAAATGCTGGAAATACTCAAGAGTTAATGTTTCAGGTCGATGACCCTTCGTCAGAACTGGAAAAAGCTGGAGATGGAACAGGTTTTTAAGCAGGGAAAAGGGGGGAGGGGAGGAAAGAACAAAAGGGAAGGTTTATCCATGAGCTGTTAATGGATAAACCTACAAGCAATTGGAAATATTCAAAGAATTATTTGGTACAATACAAAATCAGTACATACCCCATAAAGGCAAAAGCTCCACTTGTGCAGTTAAGCAACCATGGTCAACAAACAAGGTAAGAGAGAGCATCATGCGAACAGAAAAAGCCCACACAAATGCAGGGAGAAGTGGTAATCCAGCAGACTGAGCTATAAAAACAACAAAAGGGATATAAAGAAAGTAATAAGTATGGAAAAAACTAAACAAAATTAAAGCTAACATCAAAAGTTTTTATAAATATATTAAGAGAAAGAGTGGCAAAGGGAAATCAGGCCTATTAAAGATAGATGCAGGTGAGACTATAATGGATAATAAGGAAATGGCAAGCTTTTTCAATGAATACTTGCATCCATTTTCACAGTATAGGAGGACAACATACCTGAGGTACAAGGAACATAAAAATAAATCAAGGGGAGGAACTTAGTGGATTTCATATGAGCAAACAAAAATGGTAATGGAGAAAATAATCGGACTGAAGGTAGACAAAGCTCCAGAATCTGATTGTTTCCACCCCATGGTACAAAGAAATGGGTGGGGAAATTTCAGAGGCATTTGACATCAATTTTCAAAGAATTGTGCCCTTGGATTGGAAAATTGCAAATGTGACTCCCATTATTGAAGAAAGGAGGGAGGGAGAAACATGGGGAAGTTACTGAAATCTCATCAGGGACAGAGTGACTGAGCATTTGAACAAGTATGAGCTGGTTAAAAGAGCATGGATTTGTGAAGGGTAGGTCATGTCTGACTAACCTAGTTGAATTTTATGAGGAGGTCACTAGCATGGTGGATAAGGGCATGTCTATTGATGTTATCTATATGGACTTCCATAAGGCATTTGATAAGGTTCAGCACAAGAGATTATTAGCAAAATTGAGAGTGCATGGAATTGGAGATAACCTTGTGACATGGGTTGGTAATTGGTTGGGAGATAGGGGACAGAGAGTGGGGATAGAGGGAATGTACTCTGGTGGGATGTGCCTAGTGTTCCCCAGGGATCTGATTTGGGGCCTCAACTTTTTACCATATTTATCAATGACTCGGATGAAGGAATAGAGAATTGTATATCCAAGTTTGCAGATGACACTAAGTTAGGAGGCATAGTAAGTTGTGAGCAGGGAATTACAAAGGGACAGATAGGTTAAGTGAGTGGGCAAAACTATGGCAGATGGAATTAAATGTGGGGAAGCGTGAGGTCATCCACTTTGGATCTGAGAAAGACCAAATGGGAATATTTTCTTAATGGCAAGAGACTAGAAACTGGGGGAGCAAAGGGATTTGGGTGTCCGTGCACACAAATCACTCAAAACTAGTGCACCAATACAAAAAGTAATCAAAAAGGGGGTTGGAATAAAAAGTGGATGAAGTGATGTTTCAATTGTACAGAGCCTTGGTTAGATCCCATCTGGAGTATTGCTTTTAGTTCCACACCTCAGGACGGATATATTGGCTTTGGAGTGGGTGCAGTGCAGATTCATTAGAATGATACTTGGGCTAAAACAGTTAAATTATGAGGATAGGTTTCAGAAACGTGGCTTGTATTCCCTTGAGTTTAGAAGGTTGAGAGGTGGATCTAATTGAGATGTTTAAAATAATAAAGGGATTTGATAAGGTAGATGCAGAGAAACCATTTCTTCTGGTGGAGGAATCCAGAACAAGAGGGCACAATCTTAAAATTAAAGCTAAGCCATTGAGAGAAATCAGGAAACACTTTTTCACACAAAGGGTAGTAGAAATCTGGAACTCGCTCTCTCAAAGGTAATAGATTCTGGGTCAATTAAAGCTTTCAAGACCGAGATTGATAAATTTCTGTTGGGTAAGGGATATGGAGTTAGTATGGGTTAGGGATATGGGTGGGTAGATGGAGTTAAAATACAGATCAGCCATGATCTACTTGAATGGCGGAACAGGCCTTCCACTCTTGTTCTCAGGAAAATATCACCTTCATCAGGACTACCCCATCCAGAAACGAGGAAGACTTGTTCACCATTGACCTGTCCGCCCCTCCCACGCTATCTCCTAGGGGAAATAAAACCACAGGAAACACTTGAGGCCAGTTTCAGAAAGATTATAGAATGGTGCAGCTATACAACTAGCCCCACTCTTTCCCCAAAGCCCTGCAATTTTTTCTCCTTCAAGTGTTTCCTCATGTCGCCTCTGGTTCATTTGCCAATCACCTTAAATCTGTGTCATCTGGTCACCAACCCTTCTGCCACTGGAAACAATATCTCCTTATTTACTCTATCAAACCCCTTCATGATTTTGAACACCTCTATCAAATCTCTTATCCTTCATGCTCTAAGGAGAACAATCCCAGTCTCTCCACATAAGTGAAATCCCTCATCCCTGGTACCATTCTAGTAAATCTCTTCTGCACCCTCTCTCCAAGGCCCTGACATCCTTCCTGAAGTGTGGTGCCCAGAATTGGACACAATACTCCAGCTGAGGCCGAACCAGTGTTTTATAAAGGTTTGGCATAACTTCCTTGCTTTTGTACTCTATTCCTCTATTTATAAAGCCAATGATCCCATATGCTTTAACAACCTTCTCAACGTGTTCTGCCACCTTCAAAGATTTCTGTACATACACCCCCAGGCGCCTCTGTTCCTGCAGCCACATTAAAATTGTACCATTTAGTTTAAGTTGCCTCTCCTCATTCTTCCTGCCAAAATGTATCACTTCACACTTCTCTGCATTAAATTTCAATTGCCATGTGTCTGCCCATTTCACCAGTCGATCTATGCCCTGGTGAAATAACAACAGAAAACGCTGGAAAAACTCAGCAGGTCAGGCAACATCCGTGGAGAGAGAAACAGAGTTAACGTTTCAGGTCGAAACCCTTCGTCGGAACTGAAAGAGCAGGAAATTAAACAGATAGCCAAACGGAAATCCCGTCGAAGAGAAGAGCAGAACTTCTTCAAGTTAGGCATTCCTAGAAGAGAGGTGGCAGTGAACCAAACACTAATACGATAGCAAAATACTGCGGATGCTGGAAATGTCCTGGTGAAGTCTGTTACTATCCTCATTGTTCACTACATTTCCAAACTTTGTGCTATCTGCAAACTTTGAAATGATGTCCTTTATACCAGGTCATTAATAATTATCAAAAAGAGCAGTGGTCCTAATACCAACCCTTGGGGAACACCACTGTATACTTCCCTTTCTGTCCCTTAGCTAATTTTGTATCTACACTGTCACTGTCCCTTTAATTGTGTTAACAAGTCTATTATGTGGTACTTTGTCAAACGCCTTTTGAAAATCCATATACACAACATCAACCACACTACCCTCATCAACCCTCTCCATTACTTTATCAAAGACTTCAATCAAGTTAGCCAAACAAGAATTTGCCTTTAACAAATTGGTGCTGACTTTCATTTATTAGTCCATATTTTTCCAAGTGCCAATTAATTTTGTCCTGGTTTACTGTCTCTAAAAGTTTCCTTACCACCAAAGTTAGGCTGACTGGCCTGTAGTTGCCGAGTATTTCCCCCGCCCCTTTTTAAAACAGGGGTGTAATATTTGCAGTCCTCTGTCATCACCCCCATATCCAAGGAGGATTGGAAGATTGTGGCCAGAGCCTCTGCAATTTCAACCCTACATCCCTCAGTAATCTAGGATTCATTCCATGCAGAATGTGGGTAAATTCTCTCCGCCCCCAGAGGCTTGAGGACAGAACTATGACTCACAGGCCTCCTTGATCTGAGCTACATTGCACACCACATTGTCGAACTTGAAATGTCATGAACTTGTTCAGCCGCCTTTCAAACAACTGCAAGTGGAAGAGAGGCCTAGAAATTCGATTGGGTGTTAAATGGGTGCCTCAGCCGACAATATGCCCATCAGCCTGCTTTGTAGGCTGGGCTCTCGAGCTTTGCATTTGAGTCCTCTGCAGCAGAGCTTATATGTGATTGTATTCCCTTGAGTATAACATTTTAAGATTATGTTATTGATTCCCCCACCACAGGAAATAGATTCTATCTACCAAATCAAATCCTTTTAACATTTTAAACACCTCTATCAATTCACCCCTCAATATTTTATACTTAAGGGAATATAATCCAAGTTTATGCAATCTGTCTTCATAATTTAACCCTCTAACTATCATTCTGGTGAACGGGTGAGTGAGAATGCGTGAGAGAGAACGGGTAAGAACGAGTGAGTGAGAACAAATGAGAAAGAAAGAGTGAGAGAGCCTTGTGTGTCTGAAAAGTTGTGTGTACCAGAATCTGCTCTGTGCTGTGCTCAGTTTGTTAATGTGCTCAGCCACAGTGCTACTGGGTTTGGAAGGGCCGACAACGGCCTTGATTCTCTCTCCTGGTCACTGCTGCTCGAGGATTTGTGTGTGGACAGCAGGAGAGATCAAGGTTGGGCTTGAAGTGAAGCTCCCTGTGGTCGAATGGCTGCCGTAATGCACTGGCTATGCTCACAGATGAAGAATGTCCACTTGAGGGAGGCCAATGAGCCTGTGCCACAGCCCGAGTCAGCACCTTCAGAGAGCAGGAGAGAAGGTTCAAAATAGGTCCTCGGCACACAGGTTCCCCCGCGTCTTCATTGCCTCCACCCTTAAATGCAAAGAGTGAGGCAATGGAGGTGAGGGCTGGGTCTCCATACCACTGGAGCTCCGTCTGCCTGGCTCAGTCGCGATCCGGCTTATCTCTGGCGATCGAACTGCTGACCGGGATGAGTACAGAAGCCAGATTGATGCAGGCAGGTCCCACCAGGCGGGGGAGGGGGTCTTGATTCAAAACAAATGGCTGCATTCTTCTTTGAAAAAAACTATCAGCGTCCTAATACAGGCGGGCGAGGAGGACAAGGGTGGTGGGAGGTCTGGGAATCTGCAGATCCCCCAATCGCGGGAGAGAGTCCCCACAGCCTGCTGGTCAGGCATTGAGTCCCCACAGCCTGCTGGTCAGGCATTGAGTCCCCACAACCTGCTGGTCAGGCATTGAGTCCCCACAACCTGCTGGTCAGTCATTGAGTCCCCACAACCTGCTGGTCAGGCATTGAGTCCCCACAACCTGCTGGTCAGGCATTGAGTCCCCACAACCTGCTGGTCAGGCATTGAGTCCCCACAGCCTGCTGGTCAGGCATTGAGTCCCCACAACCTGCTGGTCAGGCATTGAGTCCCCACAGCCTGCTGGTCAGGCATTGAGTCCCCACAGCCTGCTGGTCAGGCATTGAGTCCCCACAACTTGCTGGTCAGGCATTGAGTCCCCACAACCTGCTGGTCAGGCATTGAGTCCCCACAGCCTGCTGGTCAGGCACTGAGTCCCCACAGCCTGCTGGTCAGGCATTGAGTCCCCACAACCTGCTGGTCAGGCATTGAGTCCCCACAGCCTGCTGGTCAGGCATTGAGTCCCCACGTCCTGCTGGTCAGGCATTGAGTCCCCACAACCTGCTGGTCAGACACTGAGTCCCCACAGCCTGCTGGTCAGGCATTGAGCCCCCACAGCCTGCTGGTCAGACATTGAGTCCCCACAGCCTGCTGGTCAGACATTGAGTCCCCACAGCCTGCTGGTCAGACTTTGAGTTCCCACAGCCTGCTGGTCAGACACTGAGTTCCCACAGCCTGCTGGTCAGACACTGAGTCCCCACAGCCTGCTGGTCAGGCATTGAGTCCCCACAGCCTGCTGGTCAGGCATTGAGTCCCCACAGCCTGCTGGTCAGGCATTGAATCCCCACAGCCTGCTGGTCAGACATTGAGTCCCCACAGCCTGCTGGTCAGTCATTGAGTCCCCACAGCCTGCTGGTCAGGCATTGAATCCCCACAGCCTGCTGGTCAGACATTGAGTCCCCACAGCCTGCTGGTCAGGCATTGAATCCCCACAGCCTGCTGGTCAGACATTGAGTCCCCACAGCCTGCTGGTCAGTCATTGAGTCCCCACAGCCTGCTGGTCAGGCATTGAATCCCCACAGCCTGCTGGTCAGACATTGAGTCCCCACAGCCTGCTGGTCAGGCATTGAGTCCCCACAGCCTGCTGGTCAGACATTGAGTTCCCACAGCCTGCTGGTCAGGCATTGAGTCCCCACAGCCTGCTGGTCAGGCATTGAGTCCCCACAGCCTGCTGGTCACTGTATTTTCTCACTGGGATTCACAGCAAGCTGCAAATCTTCCGTTTCGTGGGAAAATCCAGAATGAGTGCAATGTTCCAATAAACTCTTGGCTCTTCTCCAAAAGACAATTCGCCAAATAAAGCAGCCAGTAAACAGATCAGCAAACCTCCCGCGTCTCCCAACCCCCGACTTACAACAAATTCTCCAGAATTGCTGTAATTCAACATATTGGAATGATCGCCGTGTCTGGAGTTAAGCCAGGAGCAGTGAGTCAGCCCCGGCGGGAGGGAGGGGGTGTGGGACGGACTCACCCAGTCAAAGAGCAGGAACACTGCTTCACAGTAAGACTCAGAGAACTGACAGCAGCCAATTAGGTAGAGGTCACATATCGAGAGGGCTAGAATACAAAGGGGAGGACGTTTTGCTACAGCTATACAAAGCCCTGGTTAGACCACATCTGGAGCACTGTGTACAGTTCTGGGCACCGCACCTTAGAAAGGCCTTGGAAGGAGCGCAGCACAGATTCACCAGAATGTTACCAGGGCTCCAAGGGTTAGATTATGAGGAGAGATTACATAAACTAGGCTTGGAATATAGAAGGTTAAGCGGTGATTTGATTGAGGTTTTTAGGATTTTGAAAGGAACTGATAGGGTAGGTAGCGAGAAACTTATTCCGCTGTAGTCACAACTTGAGCCTCGCACCAGGACATGGACAGCATGGCCTGTGGCTGTCAAGGTCACCGTGACTCTCAACTTTAATGCCACGGGCTCCTTTCAGGCTGCAACAGGTAACATCAGCAACATCTCCGAGTTTGCAGTGCACCGCTGTGTCAGGGGAGTCACTGGGAGGAAGCCCTACATCTCCTTCCCCATGGACAGAGTGAAGCAGGATGAGAGAGCATTAGACTTCTCCCGCATTGCAGGCTTCCCCAGGGTGCCATAGCCTGCCCCCACATTGCCTTGTGTGCTCCTCATGAGAACCCTGCAATCTTTATCAATCGAAAAGGATTCCACTCTCTCAACGTACAGCTGGTTAACGTCCACAGGCAGTGCATCACGCAGTCTGTGCCCGCTATCCTGGCAGCAGTCACCACTCTTTCATCCTGCGGCAGTCCTCTGTGCCGCCTTTATTCCAACCAGGCCGCCAAGTTCCAGGCTAGCTATTGGGCAACAAGGGATGACCCCTCTGGACATGGCTCATGACTCCAGTCAGAAACCTGTGCTCAGCTGCAGAGCAGGCCTACATCAAGAGCCAAGCTGCCACAAGGAACCTCATTGAGTAAACAATCGGTGTACTCAAGCAATGCTTCTGCTGCCTGGACCACTCCAGAGGAGCCCTGCAGTACAACCATGAGTGGGTATCCAGATTTGTGGTCATCTACTGCATGCTCCACAACTTCACCACCATGAGGGACCAGCCCTTGCCACCACCTGGGCAGCAACAAGTGCAAGAGGAGCAGGAGGAAGGGGAGGAACGGGAAGAAGAGGATGAAGGGGAGGAGGAGGAAGGGGGAAAGGAAGGGGAAGACGAGGAGGAGGAGGAAGGGAAGGGGAGAATGAGGAAGAAGGGGAGGAGGAGGAAGGAGAAGAGCAGGAAGAGGAAGAAGGAGAAAAAGAGGAGGAAGTTTAGGAGGAGGGGAGGAGGAGAAGGAGGGGGAGGAAGAGGAAGAATCACAGACGTTTATGGCACAGAAAGAGGCCATACGGCCTATCGTGTCTGTGCCACCAAAAAAGAGCTATCCAGCCTAATCCCACTTTCCAGCTCTTGGTCCGTGGCCTTGTAGGTTACGGCACTTCAACTGAATATTCAAGTACTTTTTAAATACCACCCTTTCAGGTAGTGAGTTGCAGACACCCACCTCCACAGTTCCAAGGAAACAAATCCAGCCTATCCAATCTTTCCTCATAGCTAAAATTCTCCAGTCCTGGCAACATCCTCGTAAATCTCCTCTGTACCCTCTCTAGTGCAGTCACATCTTTCCTGTAATGTGGTGACCAGAACTGCACGCAGTACTCTAGCTGCAGCCTAACTAGTGTTTTATACAGTTGAAGCATAACCCCCCTGCTCTTGTATTCTATGCCACGGCTAATAAAGGCAAGCATTCCGTATGCCTTCTTAACCACCTTATCTACCTGGCCTGCTACCTTCAGGGATCTGTGGACATGCACTCCAAGGGTCCCTTTGTTCCTCTACACTTCTCAGTGTCCTACCATTTAATGTGTATTCCCTTTCCTTGTTAGCCCTCCCCAAATGCATTACCTCACACTTCTCCAGATTGAATTCCATTTGCCACTTTTCTGCCCACCTGACCAGTCCATTGATATCTTCTTGCAGTCTACAGCTTCCTTCTTCACTATCAACCACACGGCCAATTTTTGTATCATCTGCAAACTTCTTAATTATGTCCCCTGTATTGAAATCAAAATCATTGATATATAGCACAAAAAGCAAGGGACCTAGTACTGAGCCCTGTGGAACCCCACTGGAAACAGCCTTCCAATCACAAAACCCCCCGTCGACCATTACCCTCTGCTTCCTGCCACTGAGCCAACTTGCCACTTTCCCTTGAATCCCATGGGCTTTTACTTTTCTGACCAGTCTGCCTTGTGGGACTTTGTCAAAAGCCTTGCTAAAATCCATGTAAAAAGAGGAGGAGGAGAGCCATTGACTACCAGAGCCCCTATCTGCCCGATCTCTCAGAGACCAGCTCATCGAGGAGCGCTTCACCTATATCAGCCCTCCCATCCCCCATTCACCATCACTCCCACAATCCTTACCACTATTCTTACAACCACCATCCCATTGCCTTCCTTCACTCCAGACTTACTGGTCTCGCCCTCACTTCACCAAATACCAACACCAAATCCAGATCAAAATAACAAATTTATCAAACAAATCATGTCAGCATTGATAAAAAAAATGACTAATCACCCTTGTGCATTCCCCTAGTGCCTGTCATAGATACATAGAACAGTACAGCACAGTACAGGCCCTTCGGCCCTCGATGTTGTGCCGAGCATTGTCCGAGACCAAGATCAAGCTATCACACTCCCTATCACTCTGGTGTGCTCCATGTGCTTATCCAATAACCGCTTGAAAGTTCCTAAAGTGTCCGACTCCACTATCACAGCAGGCAGTCCATTCCACACCCCAACCACTCTCTGAGTAAAGAATCTACCTCGGACATCCCTTCTATATCTCCCCCCATGCACCTTATAGTTATGCCCCCTTGTAACAGCTGCCTCTACCCGAGGAAATAGTCTCTGAACATCCACTCTATCTATCCACATCCCACATCATCTTATAAACCTCTATTAAGTCGCCTCTCATCCTCCTCCGCTCTAAAGAGAAAAGCCCCAACTCCCTCAATCTTTCCTCATAAGACCTCCCCCCCAAACCAGGCAGCATCCTGGTAAATCTCCTTTGCACTCTTTCCAATGCTTCCACGTCCTTCCTATAGTGAGGTGACCAGAACTGCACACAATATTCCAAATGTGGTCTCACCAAGGTCCTGTACAGTTGCAGCATAACCTCACGGTTCTTAAACTCAAACCCTCTGTTAATAAACGCCAACACACCATAGGCCTTCTTTACTGCTCTATCCACTTGAGTGGCAACCTTCAGAGATCTGTGGATATGAACCCCCAGATCCCTCTGCTCCTCCACGTTCCTCAGAACCCTGCCGTTGACCCTGTAATCCTTATTCAAATTTGCCCTACCAAAATGAATCACCTCGCATCAGGGTTAAATTCCATCTGCCATTTTTCGGCCCAGCTCTGCATCCTATCAATGTCTCTTTGCAGCCTACAACTGCCCTCCACCTCATCCACTACTCCACCAATCTTGGTGTCATCAGCAAATTTACTGATCCACCCTTCAGTCCCCTCCTCCAAGTCATTGATAAAAATCACAAACAGCAGAGGACCCAGCACCGACCCCTGTGGCACACCGCTGGTAACTGGTCTCCAGTCCGAAAATGTTCCATCCACCACCACCCTCTGCCTTCTATGAGATAGCCAGTTACTTACCCAATCGGCCAAATTTTCCTCTATCCCACAACTCCTTACTTTCTTCATGAGACGACCATGGGGAACCTTATCAAACGCCTTACTAAAATCCATGTATACGACATCAACTGCTCTACCTTCATCTACACACTTAGTTACCTCCTCAAAGAATTCAATCAAATTTGTTAGGCAAGACTTACCCTTCACGAATCCATGTTGACTATCCCTGATTAAGTTGCCCCTTTCCAAATGGTCATAAATCCTATCCCTCAGGACCTTTTCCATTATCTTACCAACCACCGAAGTAAGACTAACCGGCCTATAATTACCAGGGTCATTCCTATTTCCTTTCTTGAAGAGAGGAACAACATTCGCCACTCTCCAGTCCTCTGGCACCATCCCCGTGGACAGTGAGGACCCAAAGATCAAAGCCAGAGGCTCTGCAATCTCCTCCCTTGCCTCCCAAAGAATCCTAGGATATATCCCATCTGGCCCAGGGGACTTATCGACCCTCAGGTTCTTCAAAATTGCTAAAACATCTTCCCTCAGAACATCTACCACCTCCAGCCTATCCACCTTTATCACACTCTCATCCTCAAGAACATGGCCCCTCTCCTCGGTGAACACTGACGAAAAGTATTCATTCATCACCTCTCCTATCTCTTCTGACTCCATGCACAAGTTCCCACTACTGTCCTTGACCGGCCCTACCCTCACCCTGGTCATTCTTTTATTTCTCACATAAGAGTAAAAAGCCTTGGGGTTTTTCTTGATCCGACCCGCCAAGGACTTCTCATGCCCCCTCCTAGCTCTCCTAAGCTCTTTTTTTAGCTCATTCCTTGCTACCTTGTACCCCTCAATCGACCCAACTGAACCTTGTTTTCTCATCCTTACATACGCTTCCTTTTTCCTCTTGACTAGACATTCAACCTCTTTTGTGAACCATGGTTCTCTCACTCGGCCATTTCCTCCCTGCCTGACAGGGACATACCTATCAAGGACACGCAGTAATTGCTCCATGAAAAAGCTCCACTTTTCGTTTGTGCCTTTCCCTGATAGTTTCTGTTCCCATCTTATACTCCCTAATTCTTGCCTAATCGCATCATAATTACCCCTCCCCCAATTATAAACCCTGCCCTGCCGTATGGCCCTATCCCTCTCCATTGCAATAGTGAAAGTTACCGAATTGTGGTCACTATCTCCAAAGTGCTCTCCCACATACAAATCAAACAATTGGCCCGGTTCATTACCCAGTACCAAATCCAATGTGGCCCCACCTCTTGTCGGCCTATCCACATATTGTGTCAGGAAACCCTCCTGCACACACTGTGCAAAAACTATCCCATCCGAACTGTTTGACCTATAAAGGTTCCAATCAATATTTGGAAAGTTGAAGTCACCCATGACAACTACTCTGTGACCTCCACACCTATTCATAATCTGCTTTGCAATTTCTTCCTCCACATCTTTATTACTACTTGGGGGCCTGTAGAAAACTCCTAACAACGTGACCGCTCCTTTCCTATTTCTAACTTCAGCCCATATTACCTCAGACGGCAGATCCCCCTCGAACTGCCTTTCTGCCGCTGTTAAACTATCCTTGATTAACAATGCTACTCCTCCACCTTTCTTACCAACTTCCCTACTCTTACTGAAACATCTATACCCCGGAACTTCCAACAACCATTCCTGTCCCTGTTCTAACCATGTCTCCGTAATGGCCACCACATCGTAGTCCCAAGTACCAATCCACGCTCCAAGTTCTCCTACCTTATTCCGGATGCTCTTGTGTGGTCCTTTCCCTATAATGGTGTTTCCCCAGTGGCTGCAACTTGGGAGGAGGAAGGCAGCTGAGCTTCCATTGAGGACACTCCAGATGGCCTTGGAGAGCGACCTCGAGGGCCCGGCTTCAGACTGCACCATCTCGGCCTGGGCGGCAGCAGTCTGGGCTGTTTGACTGACAGGCAGGAGCACTGGCGGAGTGGCTGGTGGGGGAGCAGCCGCATTGTCATCCTGAGAGAGGACAGCAAGTGCCTCTCCCATGGAGCCAAGGCCACTCTCCTGGGACGGCGCCTCAGCACTTCTACTGCTTTGCTGGAGGACAGAGTGCGCGAGTGATGTGACCCCTTGGAAGTTCCTTTCAATACTGGCACCCAAAGCCAAGATGGCAGCAGTCTGAGCTTACAAGGCAGCGGTTTGTATGTATAACTGTGTGTGTGTTTTTGGGTGTGTGTCTGTGTTGGTGGTTGTGTGTGGATATACATAGGTGTGTGGATATGTGGTGTGTGTGGGTATTGTGGGTGTGAGTGTGTATTGTGGGTGTGAGTGTGTATTGTGGGTGTGAGTGTGTGTGTGTATTGTGGTTGTGAGTGTGTGTGTGTATTGTGGGTGTGGGTGTGAGTGTGTGTGTGTATTGTGTGTGTGCCTCTGGCCCCTCCCTCATCCCTCCCTCAAACTCAGTTTAGGCACAGCCCATCCCATTTGTGCAGCTTTTTTTTAAAATTCATTCATGGGATGTGGGCGTCGCTGGCAAGGCCAGCATTTATTGCCCATCCCTAGTTGCCCTTGAGAAGGTGGTGGTGAGCCGCCTTCTTGAACCGCTGCAGTCCGTGTGGTGAAGGTACTCCCACAGTGCTGCTAGGGAGGGAGTTCCAGGATTTTGATCCAGCGATGATGAAGGAACGGCGATATACTTCCAAGTCAGAATGGTGTGTGACTTGGAAGGGAACTTGGAGGTGGTGGTGTTCCCATGTGCCTGCTGCCCTTGTCCTTCTAGGTGGAAGAGGTCGCGGGTTTGGGAGGTGCTGCCGAAGAAGCCTTGGTGAGTTGCTGCAGTGCATCTTTTAGATGGTACACACTGCAGCCACGGTTTGCACATTAAATGAATCCTCCATATCTAACACTCGTCTACTTGATGCAATCACTCCCCCACTCCTTACCATGGGTAACCACTTCCTTCATGGAGCCAATTTGGAAATTCTTTCCTGGAGTTGGGTCCTTATCTGTATCATAGGTACTCACGCTATCCTCCTATCAGACCATTCCTGAACCATCTCCGGCCCCCCACCTCTCTCCCATGCCTCACCATTGTTCCCTGGCTATGGGTTGACCATCTCCGGCCACCCACATCTATCCCGTGTCTCACTGATGTTCCCTGGCCATGGGTTGACCATCGGCCGCCTCCACCCCCCACCCACCATCTCACTGTTGTTCCCTGGTCATGGATTGACTATCTCCGGCCCCCTCCTCTCCCTGCATTACCGTTGTTCCCTGGCCGTGGGTTGACTATCTCCAGCCACCTCCCTCCCCTGCCTCATCGTTGTTCCCTGGCCGTGGGTTGACTATCTCCGGCCACCTCCCTCCCCTGCCTCATCGTTGTTCCCTGGCCGTGGGTTGACTATCTCCGGCCACCTCCCTCCCCTGCCTCATCGTTGTTCCCTGGCCGTGGGTTGACTATCTCCGGCCACCTCCCTCCCCTGCCTCATCGTTGTTCCCTGGCCGTGGGTTGACTATCTCTGGCCACCTCCCTCCCCTGCCTCACCGTTGTTCCCCTGGCCGTGGGTTGACTATCTCCGGCCACCTCCCTCCCCTGCCTCACCGTTGTTCCCCTGGCCGTGGGTTGACTATCTCCGGCCACCTCCCTCCCCTGCCTCACCGTTGTTCCCCTGGCCGTGGGTTGACTATCTCCGGCCACCTCCCTCCCCTGCCTCATCGTTGTTCCCTGGCCGTGGGTTGACTATCTCCGGCCACCTCCCTCCCCTGCCTCACCGTTGTTCCCCTGGCCGTGGGTTGACTATCTCTGGCCACCTCCCTCCCCTGCCTCACCGTTGTTCCCTGGCCGTGAGTTGACTATCTCTAATGACACGCACTTGGTCGGGGCTAGAAAGCTGCGGGTGTCTACACACATTGAGATGGTTTGTGCCTGGCTCCGTGGTCCAGTGTAAATAGGTAGAGCAGTTCACGCAGTCACTCGCCACCACCGGGGTCAAGCAAGGCTGTGTCATCGCACCAATGCTCTTCTCGATGTTCCTGGCTGCAATGCTCCATCTCACCCTCAGTAAGCTCCCCGCTGGAGTGGAGCTAATCTACAGAACAAACAGGAAACTGTTCAACCTCCGTCGCCTCCAGTCCAGATCCAAGGTCGTCCCATCCTCTGTCATCGAATTACAGTATGCAGACGACACTTGCGTCTGCGCTCACTTGGAGGCCGAGCTCCAAACCATCGTCAACACCTTCACCGAAGCGTACGAGAGCATAGGCCTTACACTAAACATCCGTAAGACAAAGGTCCTCTACCAACCTGCCCCCGCCACACAGTACTGCCCCCCGATTATCAAAATCCACGACAAGGCCTTGGACAACGTGGACCACTTTCCATACCTCGGGAGCCTACTGTCAACAAGGGAGGACATCGACAACGAAGTCCAACACCGCCTTCAGTGTGCCAGTGCAGCCTTCGGTCGCCTGAGGAAGAGAGTGTTTGAAGACCAGGACCTCAAACCCGGCACTAAGCTCATGGTCTACAGAGCAGCAGTGATACCCGCCCTGCTGTATGCCTCAGAGACATGGACCATGTACAGCAGGCACCTCAAAGCACTGGAGAGGTACCACTAATGCTGCCTCCGCAAGATCCTGCAAATCCATTGGCAGGATAGGCGCACCAACGTCAGTGTTCTTGCTCAGGCCAACATCCCCAGCATCGAAGCTTTGACCACGCTTGATCAGCTCCGATGGACGGGTCACATCGTCCGCATGCCCGATACGAGACTCCCAAAACAAGCGCTCTACTCGGAGCTCCGACACGGCAAGAGAGCCCCAGGTGGGCAGAGGAAACACTTCAAGGACACCCTCAAAGCCTCCTTGAAAAAGTGTAACATCCCCACCGACACCTGGGAATCCCTGGCCCAAGACCGCACAAAGTGGAGGAGCAGCATCCGGGAAGGCGCTGAACACCTCGAGTCTCTTCGCCGGGAGCAAGCGGAAGCCAAGCGCAAGCAGTGGAAGGAGCGCACGTCAGCCCAAGCACCCCACCCACCGGCCACTTCAACCACCGTCTGCCCCACCTGTGACAGAGACTGTAGGTCCCGCATTGGACTCACAGTCACCTGAGAACTCATTGTTAGTGTGGAAGCAAGTCATCCTCGGTTCCGAGAGACTGCCTAAGAAGAGAAGGAGATGAAGAAAGCCTGAGAGACGGGGCGAGGCCAAATTCCGTCTCCAAACAGCCCAGGACATTGTGATCAGCACATCAGGGAACGTTCTCACCAAGGCTGATATAGTATCTGAAGAAAAAGAGATTCTGTTTTCTGACAAGTGCCTTGTAATGGATTTGCACAACACTGATAGAAGGCTGGGATGTGTTCAGCCAGACAGGAATGCGCTGATGAACAAGGATTGTATTGTTGGTTATTTGGACAGATTTTAGAAATGGCCTAGGGCGTCTTTCCCATTAGGCTGATCCTGATTTCCAGCCTCCGAGTTCCTCTATCGCTGTATGGGATGAATGTTTCTCTGTCTGTATGTGTTTTTTTGGCTATTCTTGATCTAACCGCTGAATTAGCTTTGTGACTGCAGCTCTTCTCTCTTTTTGGCCCGTGCTGATTTATCCTACCTATTCCCTGCTGTCCTATGAGCAATCGTCTAGTCTCCACTCAGTGCCGTTATGAGTTCCGCTCTGCGGTGAGTGTGCCTCCTCCTGGTGAAGGGCTGATGCTGGATAAACCAGACTTACTGCACACACAGCATGAAGATTGGGTGGAGACGATTATTGGGGCACAGTTTGGGAAGGAGAGGGAGGGAGTGAAGATAGTGCTTGCTGCTTTACAGAAAAGAAGACATAAATTAGTTTGGAAAAGTAACACTGCTTTCTGTTCTATTTCTGTCTCTGTTAAAGATCAGCGGAGCTCAAAATGTTTCTAGTGAATCAGCTGTCTGAGACATCAGCATGTTACCTGAGCAGAGATATTGGGAGGAATTTTAACCCCCAAAAATGGGCGGGTTTTGGTCGGGTGGGATGTAAAAATATTAACAATCGAAACCCAACCCCAACCCGCCCACTGCCAGTTGTAACAGAGGCGGGACAAAGGGCGGGCAACCAACCCGCTCCCAGGAGGCGGGTTGGAAATTTAAATATTATAATGAGGCTGCGTGCCTCAGAATTAACCACCATTTTAAATTTAACCCTGACCGGCGAGGTTTCCCGGGCCCCAGGAAACCCGGCAGCTAAAGGGAGACAGGGACTGCTGGATCCAGGAGGTAAGTGCATTTCCACTGCCCTGCTGGATCCAACCCCGTGATCGGACACCCCTGACCCTTCCAATCTCCACCCACCGATGTTTCAGATCACCCCCCCCATCCCGCTGAGCTTCCCATCTCTCCCCGACCTTTCCGATCTCCACTCTGCTCTGGCTCCGACCTTCCCCTGACCCCGGCCTCCGATCTTCCCCTGACCCCGGTCTCCGATCTTCCCCTGACCCCGGCCTCCGACCTTCCCCTGACCTCAGCCTCCGACCTTCCCCTGACCCCGGCCTCCGATCTTCCCCTGACCCCGGCCTCCGACCTTCCACTGACCCCGGCCTCCGATCTTCCCCTGACCCCAGTCTCCGATCTGCCCCTGACCCCGGTCTCCGATCTTCCCCTGACCCCGGCCTCCGATCTTCCACTGACCCCGGCCTCCGACCTTCCCCTGACCCCGGCCTCCGATCTTCCCCTGACCCCGGTCTCCGATCTGCCCCTGACCCCGGTCTCCGATCTGCCCCTGACCCCGGCCTCCGACCTGCTCCTGACCCCGGTCTCCGACCTGCCCCTGACCCCGGTCTCCGATCTCCACCTGACCCCGGTCTCCGACCTTCCCCTGACCCCGGTCTCCGATCTTCCCCTGACCCCGGACCCTGATCTTCCCCTGACCCCGGTCTCCGATCTCCCCTCTGCTCCGGACCCGACCTTCCCCTGACCCCGGCCTCCAATCTCGCCTCTGCTCCGGACCCCGACCTTCCGCTGACCCCGGTCTCCGATCTTCCCCTGACCCCGGTCTCCGATCTTCCCCTGACCCCGGTCTCCGATCTGCCCCTGACCCCGGTCTCCGATCTTCCCCTGACCCCGGTCTCCGATCTTCCCCTGACCCCGGTCTCCGACCTGCCCCTGACCCCGGTCTCCGACCTGCCCCTGACCCCGGTCTCCGATCTCCCCCTGACCCCGGTCTCCGATCTTCCCCTGACCCCGGTCTCCGATCTTCCCCTGACCCCGGCCTCCGATCTCCCCTCTGCTCCGGACCCGACCTTCCCCTGACCCCGGCCTCCGATCTCGCCTCTGCTCCGGACCCCGACCTTCCCCTGACCCCGGTCTCCGATCTTCCCCTGACCCCGGTCTCCGATCTTCCCCTGACCCCGGTCTCCGATCTTCCCCTGACCCCGGTCTCCGATCTTCCCCTGACCCCCGGTCTCCGATCTTCCCCTGACCCCGGTCTCCGATCTTCCCCTGACCCCCGTCTCCGATCTTCCCCTGACCCCGGTCTCCGATCTTCCCCTGACCCCGGCCTCTGATCTACCCTCTGCTCCGGACCCGACCTTCCCCTGACCCCGGCCTCCGATCTCGCCTCTGCTCCGGACCCCGACCTGCCCCTGACCCCGGTCTCCGACCTACCCCTGACCCCGGTCTCCGATCTTCCCCTGACCCCGGTCTCCGATTTCCCCCTGACCCCGGTCTCCGATCTTCCCCTGACCCCGGTCTCCGATCTCCCCCTGACCCCGGTCTCCGATCTTCCCCTGACCCCGGTCTCCGATCTCCCCCTGACCCCGGTCTCCGACCTGCCCCTGACCCCGGTCTCCGATCTCCCCCTGACCCCGGTCTCCGATCTTCCCCTGACCCCGGTCTCCGATCTCCCCCTGACCCCGGTCTCCGATCTCCCCCTGACCCCGGTCTCCGATCTCCCCCTGACCCCGGTCTCCGATCTCCCCCTGACCCCGGTCTCCGATCTCCCCCTGACCCCGGTCTCCGATCTCCCCCTGACCCCGGTCTCCGATCTCCCCCTGACCCCGGTCTCCGATCTTCCCCTGACCCCGGTCTCCGACCTGCCCCTGACCCCGGTCTCCGATCTTCCCCTGACCCCGGTCTCCGATCTTCCCCTGACCCCGGCCTCCGACCTTCCACTGACCCCGGCCTCCGATCTTCCCCTGACCCCAGTCTCCGATCTGCCCCTGACCCCGGTCTCCGATCTTCCCCTGACCCCGGCCTCCGATCTTCCACTGACCCCAGCCTCCGACCTTCCCCTGACCCCGGCCTCCGATCTTCCCCTGACCCCGGTCTCCGATCTGCCCCTGACCCCGGTCTCCGATCTGCCCCTGACCCCGGCCTCCGACCTGCTCCTGACCCCGGTCTCCGACCTGCCCCTGACCCCGGTCTCCGATCTCCCCCTGACCCCGGTCTCCGACCTTCCCCTGACCCCGGTCTCCGATCTTCCCCTGACCCCGGACCCTGATCTTCCCCTGACCCCGGTCTCCGATCTCCCCTCTGCTCCGGACCCGACCTTCCCCTGACCCCGGCCTCCAATCTCGCCTCTGCTCCGGACCCCGACCTTCCGCTGACCCCGGTCTCCGATCTTCCCCTGACCCCGGTCTCCGATCTTCCCCTGACCCCGGTCTCCGATCTGCCCCTGACCCCGGTCTCCGATCTTCCCCTGACCCCGGTCTCCGATCTTCCCCTGACCCCGGTCTCCGACCTGCCCCTGACCCCGGTCTCCGACCTGCCCCTGACCCCGGTCTCCGATCTCCCCCTGACCCCGGTCTCCGATCTTCCCCTGACCCCGGTCTCCGATCTTCCCCTGACCCCGGCCTCCGATCTCCCCTCTGCTCCGGACCCGACCTTCCCCTGACCCCGGCCTCCGATCTCGCCTCTGCTCCGGACCCCGACCTTCCCCTGACCCCGGTCTCCGATCTTCCCCTGACCCCGGTCTCCGATCTTCCCCTGACCCCGGTCTCCGATCTTCCCCTGACCCCGGTCTCCGATCTTCCCCTGACCCCCGTCTCCGATCTTCCCCTGACCCCGGTCTCCGATCTTCCCCTGACCCCGGCCTCTGATCTACCCTCTGCTCCGGACCCGACCTTCCCCTGACCCCGGCCTCCGATCTCGCCTCTGCTCCGGACCCCGACCTGCCCCTGACCCCGGTCTCCGACCTACCCCTGACCCCGGTCTCCGATCTTCCCCTGACCCCGGTCTCCGATTTCCCCCTGACCCCGGTCTCCGATCTTCCCCTGACCCCGGTCTCCGATCTCCCCCTGACCCCGGTCTCCGATCTTCCCCTGACCCCGGTCTCCGATCTCCCCCTGACCCCGGTCTCCGACCTGCCCCTGACCCCGGTCTCCGATCTCCCCCTGACCCCGGTCTCCGATCTTCCCCTGACCCCGGTCTCCGATCTCCCCCTGACCCCGGTCTCCGATCTCCCCCTGACCCCGGTCTCCGATCTCCCCCTGACCCCGGTCTCCGATCTCCCCCTGACCCCGGTCTCCGATCTCCCCCTGACCCCGGTCTCCGATCTCCCCCTGACCCCGGTCTCCGATCTCCCCCTGACCCCGGTCTCCGATCTTCCCCTGACCCCGGTCTCCGACCTGCCCCTGACCCCCGGTCTCCGATCTTCCCCTGACCCCGGTCTCCGATCTTCCCCTGACCCCGGCCTCCGACCTTCCACTGACCCCGGCCTCCGATCTTCCCCTGACCCCAGTCTCCGATCTGCCCCTGACCCCGGTCTCCGATCTTCCCCTGACCCCGGCCTCCGATCTTCCACTGACCCCAGCCTCCGACCTTCCCCTGACCCCGGCCTCCGATCTTCCCCTGACCCCGGTCTCCGATCTGCCCCTGACCCCGGTCTCCGATCTGCCCCTGACCCCGGCCTCCGACCTGCTCCTGACCCCGGTCTCCGACCTGCCCCTGACCCCGGTCTCCGATCTCCCCCTGACCCCGGTCTCCGACCTTCCCCTGACCCCGGTCTCCGATCTTCCCCTGACCCCGGACCCTGATCTTCCCCTGACCCCGGTCTCCGATCTCCCCTCTGCTCCGGACCCGACCTTCCCCTGACCCCGGCCTCCAATCTCGCCTCTGCTCCGGACCCCGACCTTCCGCTGACCCCGGTCTCCGATCTTCCCCTGACCCCGGTCTCCGATCTTCCCCTGACCCCGGTCTCCGATCTGCCCCTGACCCCGGTCTCCGATCTTCCCCTGACCCCGGTCTCCGATCTTCCCCTGACCCCGGTCTCCGACCTGCCCCTGACCCCGGTCTCCGACCTGCCCCTGACCCCGGTCTCCGATCTCCCCCTGACCCCGGTCTCCGATCTTCCCCTGACCCCGGTCTCCGATCTTCCCCTGACCCCGGCCTCCGATCTCCCCTCTGCTCCGGACCCGACCTTCCCCTGACCCCGGCCTCCGATCTCGCCTCTGCTCCGGACCCCGACCTTCCCCTGACCCCGGTCTCCGATCTTCCCCTGACCCCGGTCTCCGATCTTCCCCTGACCCCGGTCTCCGATCTTCCCCTGACCCCGGTCTCCGATCTTCCCCTGACCCCGGTCTCCGATCTTCCCCTGACCCCGGTCTCCGATCTTCCCCTGACCCCCGTCTCCGATCTTCCCCTGACCCCGGTCTCCGATCTTCCCCTGACCCCGGCCTCTGATCTACCCTCTGCTCCGGACCCGACCTTCCCCTGACCCCGGCCTCCGATCTCGCCTCTGCTCCGGACCCCGACCTGCCCCTGACCCCGGTCTCCGACCTACCCCTGACCCCGGTCTCCGATCTTCCCCTGACCCCGGTCTCCGATTTCCCCCTGACCCCCGGTCTCCGATCTTCCCCTGACCCCGGTCTCCGATCTCCCCCTGACCCCGGACTCCGATCTTCCCCTGACCCCGGTCTCCGATCTCCCCCTGACCCCGGTCTCCGACCTGCCCCTGACCCCGGTCTCCGATCTCCCCCTGACCCCGGTCTCCGATCTTCCCCTGACCCCGGTCTCCGATCTCCCCCTGACCCCGGTCTCCGATCTCCCCCTGACCCCGGTCTCCGATCTCCCCCTGACCCCGGTCTCCGATCTCCCCCTGACCCCGGTCTCCGATCTCCCCCTGACCCCGGTCTCCGATCTCCCCCTGACCCCGGTCTCCGATCTCCCCCTGACCCCGGTCTCCGATCTTCCCCTGACCCCGGTCTCCGACCTGCCCCTGACCCCGGTCTCCGATCTTCCCCTGACCCCGGTCTCCGATCTTCCCCTGACCCCGGCCTCCGACCTTCCCCTGACCTCAGCCTCCGACCTTCCCCTGACCCCGGCCTCCGATCTTCCCCTGACCCCGGCCTCCGACCTTCCACTGACCCCGGCCTCCGATCTTCCCCTGACCCCAGTCTCCGATCTGCCCCTGACCCCGGTCTCCGATCTTCCCCTGACCCCGGCCTCCGATCTTCCACTGACCCCGGCCTCCGACCTTCCCCTGACCCCGGCCTCCGATCTTCCCCTGACCCCGGTCTCCGATCTTCCCCTGACCCCGGTCTCCGATCTGCCCCTGACCCCGGCCTCCGACCTGCTCCTGACCCCGGTCTCCGACCTGCCCCTGACCCCGGTCTCCGATCTCCCCCTGACCCCGGTCTCCGACCTTCCCCTGACCCCGGTCTCCGATCTTCCCCTGACCCCGGACCCTGATCTTCCCCTGACCCCGGTCTCCGATCTCCCCTCTGCTCCGGACCCGACCTTCCCCTGACCCCGGCCTCCAATCTCGCCTCTGCTCCGGACCCCGACCTTCCGCTGACCCCGGTCTCCGATCTTCCCCTGACCCCGGTCTCCGATCTTCCCCTGACCCCGGTCTCCGATCTGCCCCTGACCCCGGTCTCCGATCTTCCCCTGACCCCGGTCTCCGATCTTCCCCTGACCCCGGTCTCCGACCTGCCCCTGACCCCGGTCTCCGACCTGCCCCTGACCCCGGTCTCCGATCTCCCCCTGACCCCGGTCTCCGATCTTCCCCTGACCCCGGTCTCCGATCTTCCCCTGACCCCGGCCTCCGATCTCCCCTCTGCTCCGGACCCGACCTTCCCCTGACCCCGGCCTCCGATCTCGCCTCTGCTCCGGACCCCGACCTTCCCCTGACCCCGGTCTCCGATCTTCCCCTGACCCCGGTCTCCGATCTTCCCCTGACCCCGGTCTCCGATCTTCCCCTGACCCCGGTCTCCGATCTTCCCCTGACCCCGGTCTCCGATCTTCCCCTGACCCCGGTCTCCGATCTTCCCCTGACCCCCGTCTCCGATCTTCCCCTGACCCCGGTCTCCGATCTTCCCCTGACCCCGGCCTCTGATCTACCCTCTGCTCCGGACCCGACCTTCCCCTGACCCCGGCCTCCGATCTCGCCTCTGCTCCGGACCCCGACCTGCCCCTGACCCCGGTCTCCGACCTACCCCTGACCCCGGTCTCCGATCTTCCCCTGACCCCGGTCTCCGATTTCCCCCTGACCCCGGTCTCCGATCTTCCCCTGACCCCGGTCTCCGATCTCCCCCTGACCCCGGTCTCCGATCTTCCCCTGACCCCGGTCTCCGATCTCCCCCTGACCCCGGTCTCCGACCTGCCCCTGACCCCGGTCTCCGATCTCCCCCTGACCCCGGTCTCCGATCTTCCCCTGACCCCGGTCTCCGATCTCCCCCTGACCCCGGTCTCCGATCTCCCCCTGACCCCGGTCTCCGATCTCCCCCTGACCCCGGTCTCCGATCTCCCCCTGACCCCGGTCTCCGATCTCCCCCTGACCCCGGTCTCCGATCTCCCCCTGACCCCGGTCTCCGATCTTCCCCTGACCCCGGTCTCCGACCTGCCCCTGACCCCGGTCTCCGATCTTCCCCTGACCCCGGTCTCCGATCTTCCCCTGACCCCGGTCTCCGATTTCCCCTCTGGCCTCCAATCCTCCCACACTCCCAGCCTTCCCGATCGCTTCCTCCTTCCTCTCCACTCCCCGGCTGCGGACTGGTGCTGAAGGCCTCTCAATCTGGCTGGCTACGGCTGTGAAACGGAGATAAAAATGTTATCAGGTCCTGCTGCTAAATTCGGCAGGACCTGAGGGAGCAACTCCCACGCTCCAGCCTGCCTCTGAGATAAGATGGGGCCCATTGTCTTAACACACATTACAATCACTTAACATTTTTATCCAACAGTCCTGATTGCTTTGGGTAAGAAAGAAAGAACTTGCATTTTGAAGTGTAGTCACTGTTGTAATGTAGGAAACGCTGCAGCTAATTTGCACACAGCAAGATCCCACAATGTGATAATGACCAGATAATCTGTTTTAATGATGTTGGTTGAGGGATAAATATTGGCCAGGACACCAGGGAGAACTCCCCCGGTATTTTTCATATAGTGCCATGGGATCTTTTACGACCACCTGAGGGGACATTTGGGGCCTCGGTTTAACGTCTCATCTGAAAGACGGCACCTCCGACAGTGCAGCACTCCCTCAGCACTGCACTGGGAGTGTCAGCCTGGATTATGTGCTCAAGTCTCTGGAGTAGGACTTGAACCTACAACCTTCTGACTCAGAGGTGAGGGTGCTACCCACTGAGCCACAGCTGGCACCTAAAAAGGAAAAGTTGAGCTGATCGACTTTATCCGGCTCCACAACCCTGATGGCCCAGTTGGTATGTGTGGAACTGAGGCATGCAGAGCACGAAGGCCCAGGCTTGGGTCTGTGAGGAGTATGCCGATCTCCGCGGGGAGGCACTATCATTGGTTCCAGTGACCTTGACCAGGAGTTAACCAGTGAGCCCTCATGGGTAGACATGCAGGTGGACGTTGAGTAGGAGCAGCCTATGGCTCGCTGGTGATGCCTCCCAAAGTTGAATAGCCTGCTGGCCTCACTGTTTAGGCTCACACTGAAGAATAGTCATTTGGGCAATGTTCTGGAGACCCAGAATCATAGAATCACAGGAGGAGGCAATTCGGCCCATTCAGTCTGTGCCGGCTCTTTCGAAGAGCAATCCAGTCAGTCCCACTCCCCCCGCTCTTTCCCCATATCACTGCAATTGTTTCTCCTTCAACTATTTATCCAATTCCCTTTTGAAGGCTACTATTGACTGTATCCACCACCCTATCAGGCAGCGCATTCCAAATCCTCCGAACTACTCGTTGTGTAAAAAAGCTTTCCCTCATGTTGCCTCTTGTTCTTTTGCCAAGCACCTTAAATCTGCGCCCTCTCGATATCGACCCTTCAGCCATTGGAAACGGTTTCTCTTTATTTACTCTATCTAAACCATTGATGACTTTAAACACCTCTATCAAATCTGCTCTTCGCCTTCTCTGCTCGAAGGAGAACAACCTCTTGCGTATCCCTGATTATAATCGCTCCACCATTGGCAGCTGTGCCTTCAGCAGCCGCGGCCCTAAGCTCTGGAATTCCCTCCCTAAACCTCTCCGCCTCTCTACCTCTCTTTCCTCATTTAAGACGCTCCTTAAAACCTACCTCTTTGACGAAACATTTGGTCATCTGCCCAAATAGCTCCTTATGTGGCTCGGTGTCAAATTTTGTTTGATAATCGCTCCTGTGAAGTGCCTTGGGACGTTTTACTGCGTTAACAGATAGTAAGAGCTACAAAAAGGGAGTATGAAAAGAAACTTGCAAGGGATATCAAAATCAACACAATTTTTTTTTACAATTATATTAGGAAAAAGAGGGTGGTGAGGAGCAAAGTGGACCCCTTGAAAACTGATATCGGTGATATTGTCAATGATAATAAGGAAATGGCGGACCTGTTGAATAATTACTTTGCGTCAGTATTTACAGTAGAGGAAGAGGATAGCATGCAGGAAATCCCAGGGAAACTAATATTGTTTTCTAAATATATTAAGTGTAAGAGGATAACTAAAGAAAGGGTAGGGCCTATTAGAGATCATGAGGGTAATCTGTGTGTGGAGGCGAGAGACGTCGGTAGGGTTCTTAATGAATACTTTGCGTCTGTTTTCACAAAGGAGAGGGGCGAAGCAGACATTGCTATCAGGGGGGAGGAGTGTGAAATATTAGATGAAATAAACATAGTGAGAGAGGAAGTATTCAGGGGTTTAGCAGCTTTAAAAGTGGATAAACCCCCCGGCCCGGATGAAATGTATCCCAGGCTGTTAAGCGAAGCAAAAGAGGAAATAGCAGAGGCCCTGACCATCATTTTTCAATCCTCTCTGGCTTCAGGTGTGGTGCCGGAGGACTGGAGGACTGCTAATGTGATACCCTTGTTTAAAAAGGGAGAAAAGGATAGACCGAGTAATTACAGGCCAATCAGCCTAATCTCGGTGGTGGGAAAATTATTGGAAAGAATTCTGAAGGACAGGATAAATCTTCATTTAGAAGGACACGGATTAATCAAGGATAGTCAGAACGGATTTGTTAAGGGAAGGTCGTTTCTGACAAACTTGATTGAATTTTTTGAGGAGGTAACAAGGAGGGTAGATGAGGGTAGTGCGTTTGATGTAGTGTATATGGACTTTAGCAAGGCTTTTGATAAGGTTCCACATGGCAGACTGGTCATGAAGTTAAAAGCCCATGGGATCCAGGGCAAAGTGTCAAGTTGGATTCAAAACTGGCTCGGAGACAGGAAGCAGAGGGTAATGGTTGATGGGTGTTTTTGTGACTGGAAGGCTGTTTCCAGTGGAGTTCCGCAGGGCTCAGTACTAGGTCCCTTGCTTTTTGTGGTATATATCAATGATCTAGACTTGAATATAGGGGCTATGATTAAGAAGTTTGCAGATGATACTAAAATCGGCTGTGTGGTTGATACTGAAGAAGGAAGCTGTAGACTGCAGGAAAATATCAATAAATTGGTCAGGTGGGCAGAACAGTGGCAAATGGAATTCAATCCAGAGAAGTGTGAGGTAATGCATTTGGGGAGGGCTAACAAGGAAAGGGAATACACATTAAATGGTAGGACACTGAGTAGTGTAGAGGAACAAAGGGACCTTGGAGTACATGTCCACAGATCCCTGAAGGTAGCAGGCCAGGAAGATGAGGTGGTTAAGAAGGCATACGGAATACTTGCCTTTATTAGCCGTGGCATAGAATACAAGAGCAGGGGGGGTTATGCTTCAACTGTATTAAACACTAGTTAGGCCTCAGCTAGAGTACTGCGTGTAGTTCTGGTCACCACATTACAGGAAAGATGTGATTGCACTGGAGAGGGTACAGAGGAGATTTACAAGGATGTTGCCGGGAGTAGAGAATCTTAGCTATGAGGAAAGACTGGATAGGCTGGGTCTGTTTTCCTTGGAACAGAGGAGGCTGAGGGGAGACCTTATTGAGGTGTATAAAATTATGAGGGGTATAGATAAAGTGGATAGAAAGGACATATTTCCCTTAGCAGAGGAGTCAAAAACCAGGGGGCACAGATTTAAAGTAATTGGGGGAAGGTTTAGAGGGGATTTGAGGAGAAATTTCTTCACCCAGAGGGTTGTGGGGGTCTGGAACTCACTGCCTGAAAGGGTGGTAGAGGCAGGAACCCTAACCACATTTAAAAAGTACTTGGATGTGCACTTGGGAGGCTCTAACCTGCAGGGCTATGGACCAAGAGCTGGGAAGTGGGATTAGGTTGGATAGCTCTTTGTTGGCCGGCGTGGACACGATGGGCAGAAATGGCCTCCTTCCGCGCTGTAACTTTCTATGATTCTATGAACTAGGGACAGGGACTCAATAAAATTAACGTAAGCAAAATAACAGTAATGAAGAAAATAATGGCACTAAAGAATGAGAAATTCCCAGGACCAGATGGTTTCCATCCCAGGATTTTAAAGGAAGTAGGTGAGCACATTGCAGATGCCCTAACTATAATCTTCCAAAGTTCTCTAGATTCAGGAACCATCCCTTTAGATTGGAAAATTGCACATGTCATTCCGCTTTTTAAGAAAGGTGAGAGGGGGAAACCAGGGATTATAGACCAGTTAGCCTAACATCTGTTTTCGGAAAATTACTAGAGTCTATAATTAAGGATTGGGTGACTGAACAACTCCAAAATTTTCAGTTGATCCGAGAGAGCCAGCATGGATTTGTGAAAGGCAGGTCATGCCTGACAAACCTGATTGAATTTTTTGAAGAGGTGACTAAAGTAGTGGACAGGGGAATGTCTATGGATGTTATTTATATGGACTTCCAGAAGGCATTTGATTAAGTCCCTCATAAGAGACTGTTAACTAAAGTTGAAGCTCATGGAATTGAGGGCAAATAATTGACCTGGTTAGGAAATTGGCTGAGCGGTAGGAGACAGGCTGTAGGGATGATGGGCAGGCACTCACATTGACAGGATGTGACTAGTGGTGTCCCACAGGGATCTGTTTTGGGGCCTCAAATATTCACCGTATTTATTAACGACTTAGATGATGGGATAGAAAGCCACATATCCAAATTTGCCGATGACACAAAGATATATTCGGTATTGTAGGCAGTGTAGATGTAAGCACAAAATTACAAAGGGATATCGATAGATTAAGTTAATGGGCAAAACTGTGGCAAATGGATATCAATGTAGGCAAATGTGAGGTCATCCACTTTGGACCTAAAACGGATCGAACAGGGTACTTTCTAAATGTTAAAAAGCTAAAAACAGTGGAGGTCGAAAGAGACTTGGGGGTCCAGGTACATAGATCATTAAAATGTCATGAACAGGTACAGAAAATAATCTAAAAGGTTAATGGAATGCTGGCCTTTATATCTAGAGGACTAGAATACAAGGGGGTAGAAGTTATGCTGCAGCTGTACAAAACCCTGGTTAGACCACACCTGGAGCACTGTGAGCAGTTCTGGGCACCACACCTTAGGAAGGATATATTGGCCTTGGAGGGAGTGCAGCGTAGGTTTACCAGAATGATACCCGGACTTCAAGGGTTAAGTTACAAGGAGAGATTACACAAACTAGGGTTGTATTCCCTGGAATTCAGAAGGTTAAGGGGTGATTTGATTGAAGTTTTCAAGATATTAAGGGGAACTGATAGGGTAGATAGAGAGAAACTATTTCTGCTAGTTGAGGAGTCTAGGACTAGGGGGCATAGTCTAAAAATTAGAGCCAGACCTTTCAGGAGTGAAATTAGGAAACACTTCTACACACAAAGGGTGGTAGAAGTTTGGAACTCTCTTCCGCAAACGGCATTTGATGCTAGATCAATTGTTAATTTTAAATCGGAGATTGAAAGATTTTTGTTAATCAAAAGGTATCAAGGGATATGGGGCAAAGTGTATGGAGTTAGATCACAGATCAGCCATGATCTCATTCAATGGTGGAGCAGGCTCGAAGGGCTAAATGGCCTCCTCCTGTTCCTATGTTAAAGGCACTATATAAATACAAATTGTTGTTGTTGGGGGGTGGGGGCAGAGGGGGGGGGAAGCTGTTGATCATAGGATCGTAGAAATTTACGGCACAGAAGGAGGCCATTCGGCCCATTGTGTCCGTGCCGACCGAAAAAGAGCTCTCCAGCCTAATCCCACTTTCCAGCACTTGGTCCGTAGCCCTGTAGGTTACGGCACTTCAAGTGCATATCCAAGTACTTTTTAAATGTGATGAGGGTTTCTGCCTCTACCACCCTTTCAGGCAGTGAGTTCCAGACCCCCACCACCCTCTGGGTGAAGAAATTTCCCCTCAAATCCCCTCTAAACCTTCCACCAATTACTTTAAATCTATGCCCCCATGTTATTGACCTCTCTGCTAAGGGAAATAGGTCCTTCCTATCCACTCTATCTAGGCCCCACATAATTTTATACACCTCAATTAAATCTCCCCTCAGCCTCCTTTGTTCCAAAGAAAACAACCCCAGCCTATCCAATTTTTCCTCATAGCTAAAATTCTCCAGTCCTGGCAACATCCTTGTAAATCTCCTCTGTACCCTCTCCAGTGCAATCACATCTTTCCTGTAATGTGGTGACCAGAACTGTACTGGCTGTGGCCTAATTAGTATTTTCTACAGTTCGAGCATAACCTCCTTGCTCTTATATTCTATGCCTCGGCTAATAAAGGAAAGTATCCCATATGTCTGCTTATCTACCTGTCCTGCTACCTTCAGGGATCTGTGGACATGTACTCCAAGGTCCCTTTGTTCCTCTACACCACTCAGTGTCCGACCATTTAATGTGTATTCCCTTTCCTTGTTAGCCCTCCCCAAATGCATTACCTCATACTTCTCTGGATTGAATTCCATTTGCCACTTTTCTGCCCACCTGACCAATTTATTGATATCTTCCTGCAGTATACAGCTTTCTTCCTCACTATCAACCACAGATCGGAGGCCTCGAGATGCTGTGGTTGGCGAGCCCGAGGTGTCTGGGCTGGAGGAGGCCCGGCTTCAGGCTGAAGATTCCCAGCTGCTCCCAGGGCAGTCTGGCCCAGATGACCCCAGGGCGAGCATTGGGGAGGAGGCTGCGGTCATCACTCCCAGTGACCTGCGGGAGGAAAGATCGGCAGACCTACCCTATCAATGCATGTTCTCAGCTGTTCAAAGGCAATGGAGCTGGCGGAGCCCAGAGCCTGAATGGCACTAGTTGGAGTCTCGATCAAAGCTACAAGAACTGGTGACAGAGACTCCTGGTGTGAGGGGTCGGGTCCATACAGGTGAGCACAGGTTCCATGGTACACGGCAGAGCGCTAATACCTTGTGAGAGAACCCCACACAATCTGGGAGCGGACTCCTCCATACTTTCCGACACGGTGCGGCAGCTCCAAGGCAGACTGTCCAATACCTCAACCGATTGCAGGTGCACAGAAAGCAGTTTCCTTTTGAGGCCCGGGCTTCAGCCTATCAGTCTTTTTGAGCAGAGCCAGTTTGCCCTCCCTTGTTGTACCTGGGCTTCCAAAAGGCACGGGACAAAGTTCCACCTAAAAGGCTGTTTAGTTGAGCTCATTGCTGTGGTGCATCAGGCAAAGCTTAGATATTGATAAGAAATTGGTTGAAGGGTTGATGAGTTAGATCAGGCGGCGTTATTGCAGGGTTGTGACCGGGGTCCCCCAGGGCTCAGTGCAGGGACCTCTACTTTTTCTAATTTACATCAATTTCTAATAGACACCTGGATTCAGAAACTCAACACAAAGTGGTTAAGCTTGACACCAGATGAGGAGGTGCAGTGAAAACAGTAGAGGGAGCTCAGAAATTACAGAGTGAGTTGGACAAGATATGTGAGTGGGTTAAACAATGGCCAATTACATTTAATAGAAGCAAGTTTATACGGCACATGGGAAGGAAAAAATAGCCAACGCACATAGTTCATGAATGGTGTTGAAATCGCCAAGGAGGAAGCTAAAAGAAACCTTGGAATCTCAGTAGACTCAACATATCCAATCAATGCAGATCAGCAATCAGCAAGGCCTGAAGGATGTTGAACTACAATAGTCAAAACAGTAAGGGGAAGTCATGGCCAAGCTGGACAGATCTCTGGTCAGACCAAACCTTGGGGGAAACTTTAACTTCGGGTAATAGTGTAAAATAGATGACACTCAAGAAACTTGACACCATCCAAGAGAAAGCAGCCCACTTGACTGGCACCCCATCCACCACCTTAAACATTCACTCCCTCCACCACCGGCGTACCGTGGCTGCAGTGTGTACCATCTCCAAGATTCACTGCAGCAACTCGCCAAGGCTTCTTCGGCAGCACCTCCCAAACCCGCAACCTCTTCCACCTAGAAGGACAAGGGCAGCAGGCGCATGGGAACACCATCACCTCCAAGTTCCCCTCCAAGTCACACACCAACCTGACTTAGAAATATATCACCGTTCCTTCATCGTCGCTGGGTCAAAATCCTGGAACTCCCTCCCTAACAGCACTGTGGGAGTACCTTCACCACACGGACTGCAGCAGTTCAAGAAGAAGGCTCACCACCACCTTCTCAAGGGTAATAAATGCTGGCCTTGCTAGTGATGCCCACATCTAGAGAATGAAAACGATGTTGATTCAGTCGTTTGTTATACATCTCTCCTGATTTTATTTCCATTAAAGTAAATGGCATGCACAGAACAGCCCCTCACTACCAGAGCTACCTGGAGAAGGCCATCAGGATGACTTGCCCTCAGAGGAGTCCTCGCTGAATGCTGCTAGGGGCATCAGAGGACAAGATCTCAGAAGTCTTCTCCTTTGTGTAACTCAATCTATCATGGACACCAGAGCCTCACCTCCTTATCCACCACTTGCCAATAAAGTGACATTCCCTCAATTCACTACCATCCGACACATGACAACACATCAGCCCTCCTTGTTTCTATCTCTTCCTCATCCACCTCTTCCGAGAATCATAGAATGATACAGCACAGAAGAAGGCCATTCGGCCCATTGTGCCTGTGCCGGCTCGGTGAAAGAGCCATCCAATTAGTTCCACTCCCCGACTCTTTCCCCAGTGCCTGTAAATTTACCCATTCAAGTATTTATCCAAATCCCTTTTGAAAGTTGTTATCGAGTCTGCCCTTTCAGGCAGTGCATCCCAGATCACAGCAACTTGCTGTGTAAAAAAAATTCTCCTTATGTCGCCTCTGGTTCTTTTGCCAATTACCTGAAATCTGTGTCCTCTGATTACTGGCCCTCCTGTCAGTAGAAACAGTTTCTCTCCATCTACTCGATCAAAAGCCTTCATGATTTTGAACACCTCTATCAAATCTCCTCTTAAACTTCTCTGCTCTAAGGAGAACAACCCCAGCTTCTCTATCCACATAACTGAAGTATTTAATCCCTGGCACCATTCTGGTAAATCTCCTCTGCACCCTCTCCAAGGCCTTGACATCCTTCCTAAAGTGTGGTGCCCAGAATTGGACACAATACTCCACTTGAGGCCAAACCAGTGTTTTATAAAGGTTCAGCATAACATCCTTGCTTTTGTACTCTGTTCCTCTATTAATAAAGCCAATGATCCCAGATGCTTTAACAGCCTTTTCAACTTGTTCTGCCACCTTCAAAGATTTGTGTACACACACCCCCAGGTCTCTCTGTTCCTGCACCCTCTTTAAAATTGTACCATTTAGTTCTTTTTGCCTCACCTTAATCTTCCTACCAAAATGCATCACTTCACACTTCTCTGCGTTAAATTTCATCTACCATGTGTCTGCCCATTCAACCAGTCTGTCTATGTCCTCCTGAAATCTATTACTATCCGCCATGTTGATTACTACATTTCCGAGATTCGTGTCAGCTGCAAACACCCTCATCAACATGATCAGCGTAAGCAATGAGGGAGATAGAAATCCCCAAGCAGACTGTACAGTGAGTATCGGTGTGTCGGAGTGAGTGTGAGTGTATCGGTGTGTCGGTGTGAGTGAGAGTGTATAGGTGTGTTGGAGTGAGTGTGAGTGTATCGGTGTGTCGGAGTGAGTGTGAGTGTATCGGTGTGTCGGAGTGAGTGAGAGTGTATCGGTGTGTCGGTGTGAGTGAGAGTGTATCGGTGTGTTGGAGTGAGTGTGAGTGTATCGGTGTGTCGGAGTGAGTGTGAGTGTATCGGTGTGTCGGTGTGAGTGTGAGTGTATCGGTGTGTCGGAGTGAGTGAGAGTGTATCGGTGTGTTGGAGTGAGTGTGAGTGTATCGGTGTGTCGGAGTGAGTGTGAGTGTATCGGTGTGTCGGAGTGAGTGTGTGTGTATCGGTGTGTCGGAGTGAGTGTGAGTGTATCGGTGTGTCGGAGTGAGTGTGAGTGTATCGGTGTGTCGGAGTGAGTGAGAGTGTGTCGGTGTGTCGGAGTGAGTGTGAGTGTATCGGTGTGTCGGAGTGAGTGTGAGTGTATCGGTGTGTCGGAGTGAGTGAGAGTGTATCGGTGTGTCGGAGTGAGTGTGAGTGTATCGGTGTGTTGGAGTGAGTGAGAGTGTATCGGTGAGTCGGAGTGAGTGTGAGTGTGTCGGTGTGTCGGAGTGAGTGAGAGTGTATCGGTGTGTCGGAGTGAGAGTGTATCGGTGTGTCGGAGTGAGTGAGAGTGTATCGGTGTGTCGGACTGAGTGAGAGTGTATCGGTGTGTCGGAGTGACTGAGAGTGTATCGGTGTGTCGGAGTGAGTGAGAGTGTATTGGTGTGTCGGAGTGAGAGTGTATCGGAGTGTCGGAGTGAGTGTGAGTGTATCGGTGTGTCGGAGTGAGTGTGAGTGTATCGGTGTGTTGGAATGAGTGTGAGTGTATCGGTGTGTTGGAATGAGTGTGAGTGTATCGGTGTGTCGGAGTGAGTGTGAGTGTATCGGTGTGTCTGAGTGAGTGAGAGTGTATCGGTGTGTCGGAGTGAGTGAGAGTGTATCGGTGTGTCGGAGTGAGTGAGAGTGTATCGGTGTGTCGGAGTGAATGAGAGTGTATCGGTGTGTCGGAGTGAGTGAGAGTGTATTGGTGTGTCGGAGTGAGTGAGAGTGTATCGGTGTGTCGGAGAGAGTGAGAGTGTATCGGTGTCCGGAGTGAGTGAGAGTGTGTCGGTGTGTCGGAGAGAGTGAGAGTGTATCGGTGTGTCGGAGAGAGTGAAAGTGTATCGGTGTCCGGAGTGAGTGAGAGTGTATCGGTGTGTCGGAGAGAGTGAGAGTGTATCGGTGTCCGGAGTGAGTGAGAGTGTGTCGGTGTGTCGGGGTGAGTGAGAGTGTATCGGTGTGTCGGAGTGAGTGTGAGTGTATCGGAGTGAGTAAGAGTGTGTCGGAGTGAGTGTGAGTGTATCGGTGTGTCGGAGTGAGTGAGAGTGTGTCGGAGTGAGTAAGAGTATGACGGAGTGAGTGTGAGTGTATCGGTGTGTCGGAGTGTGTAAGAGTAGGTCGGAGTGAGTGTGAGTGTATCGGTGTGTCGGAGTGAGTGTGAGTGTATCGGTGTGTCGGAGTGAGTGTGAGTGTATCGGTGTGTCGGAGTGAGTGAGTGTGTATCGGTGTGTCGGAGTGAGTGAGAGTGTATCGGTGTGTCAGAGTGAGTGAGAGTGTATCGGTGTGTCGGAGTGAGTGTGAGTGTATCGGTGTGTCGGAGTGAGTGTGAGTGTATCGGTGTGTCGGAGTGAGTGTGAGTGTATCGTTGTGTCGGAGTGAGTGAGTGTGTATCAGTGTGTCGGAGTGAGTGTGAGTGTATCGGTGTGTCGGAGTGAGTGAGAGTGTATCGGTGTGTCGGAGTGAGTGAGAGTATATCGGTGTGTCGGAGTGAGTGTCAGTGTATCGGTGTGTCGGAGTGAGTGAGAGTGTATCGGTGTGTCGGAGTGAGTGTGAGTGTATAGGTGTGTCAGTGTGAGTGTGAGTGTATCGGTGTGTTGGAGTGAGTGTGAGTGTATCGGTGTGTCGGAGTGAGTGTCAGTGTATCGGTGTGTTGGAGTGAGTGTGAGTGTATCGGTGTGTCGGAGTGAGAGTGTATCGGAGTGTCGGAGTGAGTGTGAGTGTATCGGTGTGTCGGAGTGAGTGTGAGTGTATCGGTGTGTTGGAATGAGTGTGAGTGTATCGGTGTGTTGGAATGAGTGTGAGTGTATCGGTGTGTCGGAGTGAGTGTGAGTGTATCGGTGTGTCTGAGTGAGTGAGAGTGTATCGGTGTGTCGGAGTGAGTGAGAGTGTATCGGTGTGTCGGAGTGAGTGAGAGTGTATCGGTGTGTCGGAGTGAATGAGAGTGTATCGGTGTGTCGGAGTGAGTGAGAGTGTATCGGTGTGTCGGAGTGAGTGAGAGTGTATCGGTGTGTCGGAGAGAGTGAGAGTGTATCGGTGTCCGGAGTGAGTGAGAGTGTGTCGGTGTGTCGGAGAGAGTGAGAGTGTATCGGTGTGTCGGAGAGAGTGAAAGTGTATCGGTGTCCGGAGTGAGTGAGAGTGTATCGGTGTGTCGGAGAGAGTGAGAGTGTATCGGTGTCCGGAGTGAGTGAGAGTGTGTCGGTGTGTCGGGGTGAGTGAGAGTGTATCGGTGTGTCGGAGTGAGTGTGAGTGTATCGGAGTGAGTAAGAGTGTGTCGGAGTGAGTGTGAGTGTATCGGTGTGTCGGAGTGAGTGAGAGTGTGTCGGAGTGAGTAAGAGTATGACGGAGTGAGTGTGAGTGTATCGGTGTGTCGGAGTGTGTAAGAGTAGGTCGGAGTGAGTGTGAGTGTATCGGTGTGTCGGAGTGAGTGTGAGTGTATCGGTGTGTCGGAGTGAGTGTGAGTGTATCGGTGTGTCGGAGTGAGTGAGTGTGTATCGGTGTGTCGGAGTGAGTGAGAGTGTATCGGTGTGTCAGAGTGAGTGAGAGTGTATCGGTGTGTCGGAGTGAGTGTGAGTGTATCGGTGTGTCGGAGTGAGTGTGAGTGTATCGGTGTGTCGGAGTGAGTGTGAGTGTATCGTTGTGTCGGAGTGAGTGAGTGTGTATCAGTGTGTCGGAGTGAGTGTGAGTGTATCAGTGTGTCGGAGTGAGTGAGAGTGTATCGGTGTGTCGGAGTGAGTGAGAGTATATCGGTGTGTCGGAGTGAGTGTCAGTGTATCGGTGTGTCGGAGTGAGTGAGAGTGTATCGGTGTGTCGGAGTGAGTGTGAGTGTATAGGTGTGTCAGTGTGAGTGTGAGTGTATCGGTGTGTTGGAGTGAGTGTGAGTGTATCGGTGTGTCGGAGTGAGTGTCAGTGTATCGGTGTGTTGGAGTGAGTGTGAGTGTATCGGTGTGTCGGAGTGAGTGTCAGTGTATCGGTGTGTCGGAGTGAGTGAGAGTGTATCGGTGTGTCGAAGTGAGTGAGAGTGTATCGGTGTGTCGGAGTGAGTGTCAGTGTATTGGAGTGTCGGAGTGAGTGAGGGGGAGAAATTCAGTATCGCCCCATTTGGGGCGCAATTATCGCCTGACTGCAAACTTGACTTTTATCGCCCCTGGAGGTGATTGGAGTGCTAAATCAGGCGCTACACACCTGTCTTAAGGCGTAAAGACTGAGGAGCGAGGCGCTAACTGAGAGTGCGGGCGCAGCGCAGGTGCTGTCAGTTAGCGATGGAACACAGACACACTGGCGCCGGACAGTTCTTAAAGGGGAGGGTCGATCTTGCACTCCAGCCACACCCTGCTCATTGGAGCCTTGAATCTCGGCCTGGAGAGACCTGTGGCTAAATCTTCCAGCCAAGGACTATGGAGAGGGTGAGAAAACGAGCTCAGCGCTTCAGCGAGTGGGCCTTGGATGCTCTGGTTGGCGCGGTGGAGCGCAGAAGATCTATACTCTTCCCTGAGAGTGGCAGGAGGCCTTTGCCGCGCGAGTACAGAAGAGTGTGGAGGGTGGTGGCTCAGAGCGTCTCCTCCAGGAGCATGGTGCCCAGGACCCATATACAATGTCGAAAAAAGTTCAACAACCTCACTCGGATCGTCAGGGTGAGTGGCTTTTTTTCAATACCTCTCCATCCCTCCATCTCAACCTCACTCTATGGCCAGAGGGTCTTAAAACCCCAATGCACAACACTCATCCAACACCTATGGCCCTCTCATGAAACACACACGCACATTCCACACTTTGCATACAGTAAGGGCTATTCACCTATGGGAGGCACATCAGGCAAGACCATGGCTGTATATTTACTCAGACGCCGTCCTTTTTCTTGCAGGTCAAGCTATCTCATAATAGGAGACAGCAGCAACGGAGGGGTGGAGGGCGGCCTCAGCTGCAACCCCTCAGCGATCTTGAGGTGCGCGTCCACAGGATTGTGGCAAGCCGGGTGATCGGTCCCATCGCCACCAGAGACGCCGACCCCGTTCTGGACAGCAATGGTAAGGTCATCACCTTTTTGTCCTCTGTCCTTCCACTTGTCCCTCACAACACCAGCCTTTGACACTTTCAATCCAACTTACTAAATCGCTGCACTTATTCCTCCCTTACTGCCCCCCTGTCCTCACGCTAAAGCCACTCTTGTACCTCACAGAATCACACAGAATCCCCACAGTGCAGATAGAGGCCATTTCGGCCCATCGAGCCTGCACCGACACATATCCCACCCTATCCCCTTAACCCCACGTATTTAATCCCCCTAACACTAAGGGTCAATTTATCATAGCCAAATCAACCTAACCCGCACATCTTTGCACATCTCCCTGCTTTCAGATGGTGATTCACCAGCTGAGGAGACGAGCCTTCAAGCTGCCAGTGGGAGTGAAGCTGCAGCCGAGGAGGAAGATGAAGGCGGAGCATCAGTGCCACCCTCTCCCGAGGAAGCCCATGCCCACACTGGGAACACGCCTTCCCTGGAGGGGAGCAGGGGGGAAGGGTCTGATGAGGGTGAAGCTCCAGGACCCAGCGGGCTGCAGCAACGCCATGGGGGTAGGGAAGCTCGGGGGCCTTCTCCCCGGAGGGAGAGTATGCCAGCGAGTCCTACTGCACTGGACACAGAGGAGGAGCGGCTCATCGCTGAAATGAACACCCAGGTGGTGGACATGCACACTGAGCTCATGGGTGCAGTGGGAAGGGTGCCCGAATGCATTGACCAGCGTCGATAGCGGGGGAGGAGGAGCCTTTCTTTCTTTCTCTCTCCCACAGAGCGGTCGGCAGCGGGGAAGGAGGAGCGGACCTGGTTGGAGCGGCAGAGGCCTGAGGTGAGTCAATAAAGGGAGGCCCGAGGCTCAGGTAGGCCTCAGACCAGCGTCGACAGCGGGGGAGGAGGAGCCTTTCTTTCTTTCTCTCTCCCACAGAGCGGTCGGCAGCGGGGAAGGAGGAGCGGACCTGGTTGGAGCGGCAGAGGCCTGAGGTGAGTCAATAAAGGGAGGCCCGAGGCTCAGGTAGGCCTCAGACCAGCGTCGACAGCGGGGGAGGAGGAGCCTTTCTTTCTCTCTCCCACAGAGCGGTCGGCAGCGGGGAAGGAGGAGCGGACCTGGTTGGAGCGGCAGAGGCCTGAGGTGAGTCAATAAAGGGAGGCCTGAGGCTCAGGTAGGCCTCAGACCAGCGTCGACAGCGGGGGAGGAGGAGCCTTTCTTTCTTTCTCTCTCCCACAGAGCGGTCGGCAGCGGGGAAGGAGGAGCGGACCTGGTTGGAGCGGCAGAGGCCTGAGGTGAGTCATTAAACTCACCTACGTGGCCTTTTTCCCCAGCGGGGTAAGAGCTTCGCGGGCTTTTTCAAAGGCAGGGGGCGGGGCCAAATCATTGGTACCCGTATATCGGTGGAGCGGTTGCTAAACCCGAGACACTACACTAGTAGTGACTCCCACCCTCCCACCTCCTCTAACCTTTAGGGGTAGAGGGAATTTAAAAGGTAGGTTCGATTTTATATTTTGTTTTCAGGGACTTAACTCCTGGACCTAAGTTAAATAAGTTTAAATTTTAGTAATAAAGTAACATAAGGGTTAAGTCATGACAGGAAGTCTCGGACCTGTTTCATGCTCCTCCTGTGCCATGTGGGAAACCAGGGACACTTCCAGTGTCCCTGACAACTACGTGTGCGGGAAGTGTGTCCAGCTGCAGCTCCTGACAGCCCGCATGGCGGTGCTGGAGCTGCGGGTGGACTCACTCTGGAGCATGCACGATGCCGAGAACTCGGTGAATCGCTCATTTAGTGAGTTGTCCACACCGCAGGTAAAGGCTAGGACAGACAGTGAATGGGTGACCAAGAAGCAGGGCAATAACAGGAAGGTAGTGCAGGAGTCCCCTGTGGTCATCTCCCTCCAAAACAGGTATGCCGCTTTGGATACTGTTGGGGGAGATGGCCTACCAGGGGAAGGCACTCGCAGCCAGGTTCATGGCACCATGGCTGGCTCTGCTGCACAGCAGGGCGGGAAAAAGAGTGGCAGGGCTATAGTGATAGGGGACTCAATTGTAAGGGGAATAGACAGGAGTTTCTGTGGCCGCAACCGAGATTCCAGGATGGTATGTTGCCTCCCTGGTGCAAGGGTCAAGGATGTCTCGGAGCGGCTGCAGAACATTCTGAAGAGGGAGGGTGAACAGCCAGCTGTCGTGGTGCATGTAGGTACCAACGATATAGGTAAAAAGCGGGAAGAGGTCCTACAAGCAGAATTTAGGGAGCTAGGAGCTAAATTAAAAAGTAGGACCTCTAAGGTAGTAATCTCTGGATTGCTACCAGGGCCACGTGCTAATCAGAATAGAGAGAACAGGATAGTGAGATTGAATACGTGGCTTGAGCAGTGGTGCAGGAGGGAGGGATTCAAATTCCTGAGGCATTGGAACCAGTTCTGGGGGAAGTGGGACCTGTACAAAAGGGACGGTCTGCACTTGGGCAGGACTGGAACCGATGTCCTCGGGGTAATATTTGCTAAAGCAGTTCGGGAGGATTTAAACTAATATGGCAGGGGAATGGGAACCTATGTAGCGAAACAGGGGGAAGTAATATGCAGTCAGAAACAAATGTTAGAAGGGTGAGAAACAATAGGGGAAGGCCGAGTAAACAAAGGCAAGAAACACAAAGGGCCATACTAAATCATAAGTCTAAAAGGACAAAGGATGTTAATAAAACAAGCCTAAAGGCTCTGTGTCTTAATGCAAGGAGTATCCGTAATAAGGTGGATGAATTGACTGTGCAAATAGATGTTAATGGATACGATGTGATTGGGATTACAGAGACGTGGCTCCAGAACAATCAAGGCTGGGAACTGAACATCCAGGGGTATTCAACATTCAGAAAGGATAGAATAAAAGGAAAAGGGGGTGGGGTAGCATTGCTGGTTAAAGAGGAGATTAATGCAATAGCTAGGAAGGACATCAGCTTGGAGGATGTGGAATCAATATGGGTTGAGCTGCAGAACACCAAAGGGCAGAAAACGTTAGTGGGAGTTGTGTACAGACCTCCAAACAGCAGTAGTGAGGTGGGGGAGGGTATGAAACAGGAAATCAGAAGTGCGTGCAAAAAAGGCACGGCAGTTATCATGGGTGACTTTAATATGCATATAGATTGGGCTACTCAAACTGGAAGCAATACGGTGGAGGAGGATTTCCTGGAGTGTTTAAGGGATGGTTTCCTAAACCAATATGTTGAGGAACCAACTCGAGGGGAGGCCATCCTGGACTGGGTGTTGTGTAATGAGGAAGGACTAATCAGCAATCTTGTGGTACGAGGCCCCCTGGGGAAGAGTGACCATAGTATGGTGGAGTTCTACATTAGGATGGAGAAGGAAACAGTTAAGTCAGAGACCATGGTCCAGAACTTAAATAAGGGCAACTTTGAGGGTATGAGGCGTGAATTGGCGAGGTTAAATTGGCAAGCGATATTTAAGGGGCTATCAGTGGAAGGGCAATGGCAGACATTTAGAGATCGCATGGATGAACTACAACAATTGTACATCCCGGTCTGGCGTAAAAATAAAAAAGGGAAGGTGGCTCAACCATGGCTAACAAGGGAAATCAGGGATAGTATTAAAACCAAGGAAGTTGCATACAAATTGGCCAGAAGTAGCAGCAAACCCGGGGACTGGGAAAACTTCAAAACTCAGCAGAGGAGGACGAAGGGTTTGATTAGGGCAGGGAAAACAAAATATGAAAGGAAGCTTGCAGAGAACATTAAAATGGACAGCAAAAGCTTCTATAAATATGTAAAAAGAAAGAGGTTAGTAAAAACAAACGTAGGTCCCCTGCAGTCGGAAACAGGGGAAGTCGTAATGGGGAACAAGGAAATGGCTGATCAATTGAACAAGTACTTTGGTTCGGTGTTTACTGTGGAGGACACACACAACCTGCCGGAAATAAAAGGGGTCAGAGGATCTGGTAAGAGGGAGGAGCTGAGGGAAATCCTTATTAGTCGGGAAAAGGTATTGGGAAAATTGATGGGACTGAAGGCTGAAAAATCCCCGGGGCCTGATGGTCTGCATCCCAGAGTACTTAAGGAGGTGGCCTTGGAAATAGTGGATGCATTGACGATCATTTTCCAACATTCCTTAGACTCTGGATCAGTTCCGATGGAGTGGAGGGTGGCCAATGTAACCCCTCTTTTTAAAAAAGGAGGGAGGGAGAAAGCAGGGAATTATAGACCGGTCAGCCTGACATCGGTTGTGGGTAAAATGATGGAAGCAATTATTAAAGATGTCATAACAGACCATTTGGAAAGTGGCGACATGATAGGTCCAAGTCAGCATGGATTTGTGAAAGGGAAATCATGCTTGACAAATCTTCTGGAATTTTTTGAGGATGTTTCCAATAGGGTGGACAGGGGGGAACCAGTAGATGTGGTGTATTTGGACTTTCAGAAGGCCTTCGACAAGGTTCCACACAAGAGATTGGTGAGCAAAGTTAAAGCACATGGGATTGGGGGTAATGTGTTGACGTGGATTGAGAACTGGTTGGCACACAGGAAACAAAGAGTAGGAGTAAATGGGTACTTTTCAGAATGGCAGGCAGTGACCAGCGGGGTACCGCAGGGTTCGGTGCTGGGACCCCAGCTGTTTACATTATATATTAATGATTTGGACGAAGGGATTAAATGTAATATCTCCAAATTTGCGGATGACACTAAATTGGGAGGCAGTGTGAACAATGAGGAGGATGCTAGGAGGCTACAGAGTGACTTGGACAGGTTGGGTGAATGGGCAAATGTATGGCAGATGAAGTACAATGTGGATAAATGTGAGGTTATCCACTTTGGTGGTAAAAATAGAGAGGCGGACTATTACCTGAATGGTGGCAGATTAGGGAAAGGGGAGGTGCAACGAGACCTGGGCATCATGGTACATCAGTCATTGAAGGTGGGAATGCAAGTGCAGCAGGCAGTCAAGAAAGCAAACGGAATGATGGCCTTCATAGTAAGGGGATTTGAGTACAGGAGTAGGGAGGTGATGCTGCAGTTGTACAGGGCCTTGGTGAGGCCACACCTGGAGTATTGTGCGCAGTTTTGGTCTCCTAACTTAAGGAAGGACATTCTTGCTATTGAGGGAGTGCAGCAAAGGTTCACTACATTGATTCCTGGGATGGCCGGACTGACATATCAAGAAAGATTGGGTCAACTGAACTTGTATCCTCTGGAGTTCAGAAGAATGAGGGGGGATCTTATAGAGACATTTAAAATCCTGACTGGTTTAGACAAATTAGATGCAGGCAGAATGTTCCCAATGGTAGGGAAAACTAGAACCAGGGGTCACAGTCTAAGGATTAAGGGGAAGCCATTTAGGACTGAGCTGAGGAGGAACTTCTTCACCCAGAGAGTGGTGAATCTATGGAATTCTCTTCCACAGAAGGTTGTTGAGGCCAGTTCGCTAAATATATTCAAAAGGGAGTTAGATATAACACTCACAACTAGGGGGATCAAGGGGTATGGCGAGAAAGCAGGAATGGGGTACTGAGGTAGCATGTTCAGCCATGAACGCATTGAATGGCGGTGCAGGCTCGAAGGACCGAATGGTCTACTCCTGTACCTATTTTCTATGTTTCTATGTTTCTATGAATCACTGGCAAGGAGTGTGGAGCACTTCGCTGTAGCACAGGCGGATGCCACACTAAAGCTTAGTGCTGCAATTTAGTCACTGGCTGCCATGAACCCATCTCAGACTGCTCTCATGCAGACTCAGATTGAGGCCACGCGAGCACTGACTGCTGCCATCCTCGATGGTTCGTACACATTTCCCCGGGGCTCTCACCGCGCCGCAGCAGGCCAGCAATCTGTGCTCCAGCAGATTGCTCCGGATGCTGAGGTGCTGCCCCATGGGAGTGCCAGTGTGTCGTTCGAGCAGGGAGTTGCTGTCCTCTCTCAAGATGACAGCATTCCTGCTGCCACCACTGTCACTTCTCCATTGCACTTGCCACTGCCTGTAGGCCAGACTGCTGCCGCCTTTGCAGAGTTGGTGCAGTCTGCAGCCGGGCCCTCCAGGCCCACAGCTGGTCGAGGCCGTCCTTCAAGGGCATCTGCAGTCTCAGGTTCTGACAATCAGCAGCCTTCCACCAGCCTTGCTGCAGCCACTGGGGTTCCATTACGGAGGAGCAGTAGGGTGGGAAGGGGGGAAGTGCGCAAGGGAAGGAGATCACCCTCGAAGGGCAAAAAGTAGGAGGTGTGACAAAATGTTCGTCATTTTTTTATTAAAGGCTGAGGTTCGTGGTCAAACTTTTGGACATTATCTCCAGGTTGTGAGGACCAGTTATGTTAATGACTGTGTTTTTGTGTTTCTTTCTATTAGTTTGTCATGAGGAAATGACACACACAGAGTTTGTGAAATAAATAAGTTTTTGTATTCAAAATGTACATGTTTGATCTTTGGAATCATTGGTGCCTTGGCCGGCTTAGGGGTTGCGGGTTGGTTTCATTCATGTTGTTCTCAATGGCAGAAGCCATTTCCTCAGCAGGGGCCTAGAAGCGGCTTGTTATCAGCCGTTGACAGACGGCCCTTCCAGTTTCAACATTGTGGGCCTCCTTGGTGCTGCTGATGATCATCCTCCTCCTCTTCCTCCTCCTCTTCCTCCTCCTCCTCTGGTGGTGCTCCAAGGCCTGGTGGCATTGGCTGGGTCCTGACGATTGCCATGTTATGCAGCATGCAGCACACAACTACGAAGTGGGAAACTCGCTCAGGCGAGTACTGCAGGGCTCCTCCAGAATGGTCCAGACAGCGGAACCGTTGCTTGAGCACGCTGATTGTGTGCTCAACGATGTTCCTGGTAGCTTGATGGCTCTCGTTGTACCGCAGCTCAGCAGGGTTGTTGGGCCTACGGAGCGGTGTCATCAGCCAGGTGCTCAGTGGATATCCCTTGTCCCCGAGAAGCCAACCAACTGGCTGAGGGGGTGCCTGGAAAAGTTCTGCCACAGTAGTCTGGCGCAGGATGAATGCATCGTGGCAGCTGCCAGGATAGTGGGCATTGACAGCGAGTATCAGCTGTCTGTGGTCACAGACCAACTGAACGTTTAAGGAATGGAACCCCTTTCTGTTGCGGAAATCCTCGGCATTCTCATGCGGAGCACGCAAAGCCACGTGCGTGCAGTCAATGGCGCCCTGCACCATGGGGAAGCCCGCTGTCCTCGCAAAGCCCATTGCGCATTCTTGCTGCTTGTCTGGGGTCATGGGGAAAGAGATGTACTCTCGTCACCTTTTAAAGAGGGCATTTGTGACCTGACGGATGCAACAATGCACCACGAACTGGGAGATATTGGCGATGTCCCCAGTAGCTGATTGAAATGAGCCAGTGGCATAAAAGTTCAGAGCCACTGTGATCTTCACTGCCACCGACAGAGATGTCCTGGACCTCAGTTGAGGCTGCAGATCTGGCTGCAGCAGGTGGCAGAGCTCAGTGACCACCTCCTTGCTGAAGCGCAGCCTTCGCAAACACTGCTCCTCAGACATATTAATATATGTGAATTGTTGGCGATATACCCTGGGAGGGTAAGGTCTCCTGTACAGAGGCCTGTTGGCCCTCCTCCATCTGGCCATGATTGCCACTCTCTCTCTGCGTCTCTGTGTCCTCCGATTCTGGTGGCGCAGGACGACGCCCCCAATCAGTGCAGCCCCCACAGTCTCTTGGCAATCAAAGTTATGAAGGCCAAAAACCAAAGTACCTGCAAAGTTATGATCAGTAGCCAAAACTACCTCACACAGCGTTGACTCAATGCAAAAGTCTCTCTTTCTCTCTCTCCGAATCTCGCTCTCTCTCTCTCAGAACGAGTGGTGCAAAAATGTCAACCACAGAGAAAGACAGGAAGAGGCCCCCTTTAAATAGCACCCCCCAGCCCCACAGCGACTGGGGAGCGTTCCAGTATTCCGGTTGTTGGTTGCGCCAGGCGGAAAGGATGGGGGCGCCACTCAATTTCCGCTCCAGGGCGCCACAAGGGCGTTGTACCCTCGTATGACGTCAAGATCTGGGTGCGCAGGAGATCGTGGCGGTAAAGTTTAGAGCTGCCGCAAAATGTCTAGTTAATTTCGCGAGCGGCGCAAATATCGCTGCGACCGGGCGCTAGTTGCTTTGCGCCCCATTAGCACCCTCTTAAGGCGCTAACGGGAGGCACAACCAATTGAATTTTTCCCCCTGAGAGTTTATCGGTGTGTTGGAGTGAGTGAGCGTGTATCGGTGTGTCGGAGTGAGTGAGCGTGTATCGGTGTGTCGGAGTGAGTGAGAGTGTATCGGTGTGTCGGAGTGAGTGTGAGTGTATCGGTGTGTCGGAGTGAGTGAGAGTGTATCGGAGTGAGTGAGAATGTATCGGTGTGTCGGAGTGAGTGAGCGTGTATCGGTGTGTCGGAGTGAGTGAGAGTGTATCGGTGTGGCGGAGTGAGTGTGAGTGTATCGGTGTGTCGGAGTGAGTGAGAGTGTATCGGAGTGTCGGAGTGAGTGAGAGAGTATCGGTGTGTCAGAGTGAGTGTGAGTGTATCGGTGTGTCGGAGTGAGTGAGAGTGTATCGGTGAGTCGGAGTGAGTGTGAGTGTATCGGTGTGTCAGAGTGAGTGTGAGTGTATCGGTGTGTCGGAGTGGGTGTGAGTGTATCGGTGTGTCGGAGTGAGTGAGAGTGTATGGGTGTGTCGGAGTGAGTGTGAGTGTATCGGTGTGTCGGAGTGAGTGTGAGTGTATCGGTCTGTTGGGTGAGTGAGAGTGTATCGGTGTGTCGGAGTGAGAGTGTATCGGAGTGTCGGAGTGAGTGAGAGAGTATCGGTGTGTCAGAGTGAGTGAGAGTGTATCGGTGTGTTGGAGTGAGTGAGAGTGTATCGGTGTGTCAGAGTGAGTGTGAGTGTATCGGTGTGTCAGAGTGAGTGAGAGTGTATCGGTGTGTCGGAGTGAGTGAGAGTGTATCGGTGTGTCGGAGTGAGTGTGAGTGTATCGGTGTGTCGGAGTGAATGTGAGAGTATCGGTGTGTCGGAGTGAGTGAGAGTGTGTCGGAGGGAGTGAGAGTGTATCGGTGTGTCGGAGTGAGTGTGAGTGTATCGGTGTGTCGGAGTGAGTGTGAGTGTATCGGTGTGTCGGAGTGAGTGTGAGTGTTTCGGTGTGTCGGAGTGAGTGTGAGTGTATCGGTGTGTCGGAGTGAGTGTGAGTGTATCGGTGTGTCGGAGTGAGTGAGAGTGTATCGGTTTGTCGGAGTGAGTGTGAGTGTATCGGTGTGTCGGAGTGAGTGTGTGTGTATCGGTGTGTCGGAGTGAGTGTGTGTGTATCGGTGTGTCGGAGTGAGTGAGAGTGGATCGGTGTGTCGGAGTGAGTGTGAGTGTATCGGTGTGTCGGAGTGAGTGTGAGTGTATCGGTGTGTCGGAGTGAGTGAGAGTGTATCGGTGTGTCGGAGGGAGTGAGAGTGTATCGGTGTGTCGGAGTGAGAGTGTATCGGTGTGTCGGAGGGAGTGAGAGTGTATCGGTGTGTCGGAGTGAGTGTGAGTGTATCGGTGTATCGGAGTGGGTGTGAGTGTATCGGTGTGTCGGAGTGAGTGTGAGTGTAGCGGTGTGTCGGAGTGAGTGAGAGTGTATGGGTGTGTCGGAGTGAGTGTGAGTGTATCGGTGTGTCGGAGTGAGTGTGAGTGTATCGGTGTGTCGGAGTGAGTGAGAGTGTATGGGTGTGTCGGAGTGAATCTGAGTGTATCGGAGAGTCGGAGTGAGTGAGAGTGTATCGGTGTGTCAGAGTGAGTGTGAGTGTATCGGTGTGTCGGAGTGAGTGTGAGTGCATCGGTGTGTCGGACTGAGAGTGTATCGGTGTGTCGGAGTGAGAGTGAGTGTATCGGTGTGTCGGACTGAGTGTGAGTGTATCGGTGTGTCGGAGGGAGTGAGAGTGTATCGGTGTGTTGGAGTGGGTGTGAGTGTATCGGTGTGTCGGAGTGAGTGTGAGTGTATCAGTGTGTCAGAGATAGTGAGAGTGTATCGGTGTGTCGGAGGGAGTGAGAGTGTATCGGTGTGTCGGAGTGAGTGAGAGTGTATCAGTGTGTCAGAGATAGTGAGAGTGTATCGGTGTGTCGGAGGGAGTATGAGTGTATCAGTGTGTCAGAGATAGTGAGAGTGTATCGGTGTGTCGGAGGGAGTGAGAGTGTATCGGTGTGTTGGAGTGAGTGAGAGTGTATCGGTGTGTCGGAGTGAGTGAGAGTGTATCGGTGTGTCGGAGTGAGTGTGAGTGTATCGGTGTGTCGGAGTGAGTGAGAGTGTATCGTTGTGTCGGAGTGGGTGTGAGTGTATCGGTGTGTCGGAGTGAGTGTGAGTGTATCGGTGTGTCGGAGTGAGTGAGAGTGCATCGGTGTGTCGGAGTGAGTGAGAGTGTATCGGTGTGTCGGAGGGAGTGTGAGTGTATCGGTGTGTCGGAGTGAGTGAGAGTGTATCGGTGTGTCGGAGTGAGTGAGAGTGTATCGGTGTGTCGGAGTGAGTGTTGGTGTATCGGTGTGTCGGAGTGAGTGTGTGTGTATCGGTGTGTCGGAGTGAGTGAGAGTGTATCGGTGTGTCGGAGTGAGTGTTGGTGTATCGGTGTGTCGGAGTGAGTGAGAGTGTATCGGTGTGTCGGAGGGAGTATGAGTGTATCAGTGTGTCAGAGATAGTGAGAGTGTATCGGTGTGTCGGAGGGAGTGAGAGTGTATCGGATTGTCGGAGTGACTGAGAGTGTATCGGTGTGTCGGAGTGAGTGTGAGTGTATCGGTGTGTCGGAGTGAGTGAGAGTGTATCGGTGTGTCGGAGTGAGTGAGAGTGTATCGGTGAGTCGGAGTGAGTGAGAGTGTATCGGTGTGTCGGAATGAGTGTGAGTGTATCGGTGTGTCGGAGTAAGTGAGAGTGTATCGGTGTGTTGGAGTGACTGAGAGTGTATCGGTGTGTCAGAGTGAGTTTGAGTGTATCGGTGTGTCAGAGTGAGTGAGAGTGTATCGGTGTGTCGGAGTGAGTGAGAGTGTATCGGTGTGTCGGAGTGAGTGTGAGTGTATCGGTGTGTCGGAGTGAATGTGAGAGTATCGGTGTGTCGGAGTGAGTGAGAGTGTGTCGGAGGGAGTGAGAGTGTATCGGTGTGTCGGAGTGAGTGTGAGTGTATCGGTGTGTCGGAGTGAGTGTGAGTGTATCGGTGTGTCGGAGTGAGTGTGAGTGTTTCGGTGTGTCGGAGTGAGTGTGAGTGTATCGGTGTGTCGGAGTGAGTGTGAGTGTATCGGTGTGTCGGAGTGAGTGAGAGTGTATCGGTTTGTCGGAGTGAGTGAGAGTGTATCGGTGTGTCGGAGTGAGTGAGAGTGTATCGGTGTGTCGGAGGGAGTGTGAGTGTATCGGTGTGTCGGAGTGAGAGAGAGTGTTTAGGTGTGTCGGAGTGAGTGAGAGTGCATCGGTGTGTCGGAGTGAGTGAGAGTGTTTAGGTGTGTCGGAGTGAGTGAGAGTGCATCGGTGTGTCGGAGTGAGTGAGAGTGTATCGGTGTGTCGGAGGGAGTGTGAGTGTATCGGTCTGTCAGAGTGAGTGTGTGTGTATCGGTGTGTCGGAGTGAGTGAGAGTGTATCAGTGTGTCAGAGATAGTGAGAGTGTATCGGTGTGTCGGAGGGAGTATGAGTGTATCAGTGTGTCAGAGATAGTGAGAGTGTATCGGTGTGTCGGAGGGAGTGAGAGTGTATCGGTGTGTCTGAGTGAGTGAGAGTGTATCGGTGTGTCGGAGTGAGTGAGAGTGTATCGGTGTGTCGGAGTGAGTGTGAGTGTATCGGTGTGTCGGAGTGAGTGAGAGTGTATCGGTGTGTCGGAGTGGGTGTGAGTGTATCGGTGTGTCGGAGTGAGTGTGAGTGTATCGGTGTGTCGGAGTGAGTGAGAGTGCATCGGTGTGTCGGAGTGAGTGAGAGTGTATCGGTGTGTCGGAGGGAGTGTGAGTGTATCGGTGTGTCGGAGTGAGTGAGAGTGTATCGGTGTGTCGGAGTGAGTGAGAGTGTATCGGTGTGTCGGAGTGAGTGTTGGTGTATCGGTGTGTCGGAGTGAGTGTGTGTGTATCGGTGTGTCGGAGTGAGTGAGAGTGTATCGGTGTGTCGGAGTGAGTGTTGGTGTATCGGTGTGTCGGAGTGAGTGAGAGTGTATCGGTGTGTCGGAGGGAGTATGAGTGTATCAGTGTGTCAGAGATAGTGAGAGTGTATCGGTGTGTCGGAGGGAGTGAGAGTGTATCGGATTGTCGGAGTGACTGAGAGTGTATCGGTGTGTCGGAGTGAGTGTGAGTGTATCGGTGTGTCGGAGTGAGTGAGAGTGTATCGGTGTGTCGGAGTGAGTGAGAGTGTATCGGTGAGTCGGAGTGAGTGAGAGTGTATCGGTGTGTCGGAATGAGTGTGAGTGTATCGGTGTGTCGGAGTAAGTGAGAGTGTATCGGTGTGTTGGAGTGAGTGAGAGTGTATCGGTGTGTCAGAGTGAGTTTGAGTGTATCGGTGTGTCAGAGTGAGTGAGAGTGTATCGGTGTGTCGGAGTGAGTGAGAGTGTATCGGTGTGTCGGAGTGAGTGTGAGTGTATCGGTGTGTCGGAGTGAATGTGAGAGTATCGGTGTTTCGGAGTGAGTGAGAGTGTGTCGGAGGGAGTGAGAGTGTATCGGTGTGTCGGAGTGAGTGTGAGTGTATCGGTGTGTCGGAGTGAGTGTGAGTGTATCGGTGTGTCGGAGTGAGTGTGAGTGTTTCGGTGTGTCGGAGTGAGTGTGAGTGTATCGGTGTGTCGGAGTAAGTGTGAGTGTATCGGTGTGTCGGAGTGAGTGAGAGTGTATCGGTTTGTCGGAGTGAGTGAGAGTGTATCGGTGTGTCGGAGTGAGTGAGAGTGTATCGGTGTGTCGGAGGGAGTGTGAGTGTATCGGTGTGTCGGAGTGAGAGAGAGTGTTTAGGTGTGTCGGAGTGAGTGAGAGTGCATCGGTGTGTCGGAGTGAGTGAGAGTGTTTAGGTGTGTCGGAGTGAGTGAGAGTGCATCGGTGTGTCGGAGTGAGTGAGAGTGTATCGGTGTGTCGGAGGGAGTGTGAGTGTATCGGTCTGTCAGAGTGAGTGTGTGTGTATCGGTGTGTCGGAGTGAGTGAGAGTGTATCGGTGTGTCGGAGTGAGTGTGGTGTATCGGTGTGTCGGAGTGAGTGAGAGTGTATCGGTGTGTCGGAGGGAGTATGAGTGTATCAGTGTGTCAGAGATAGTGAGAGTGTATCGGTGTGTCGGAGGGAGTGAGAGTGTATCGGATTGTCGGAGTGAGTGAGAGTGTATCGGTGTGTCGGAGTGAGTGTGAGTGTATCGGTGTGTCGGAGTGAGTGAGAGTGTATCGGTGTGTCAGAGTGAGTGTGAGTGTATCGGTGTGTCGGAGTGAGTGAGAGTGTATCGGTGTGTCGGAGTGGGTGTGAGTGTATCGGTGTGTCGGAGTGAGTGTGAGTGTATCGGTGTGTCGGAGTGAGTGTGAGTGTATCGGTGTGTCGGAGGAGTGAGAGTGTATCGGTGTGTCGGAGGGAGTGAGAGTGTATCGGTCTGTCAGAGTGAGTGTGTGTGTATCGGTGTGTCGGAGTGAGTGAGAGTGTATCGGTGTGTCGGAGTGAGTGTGAGTGTATCGGTGTGTCGGAGTGAGTGAGAGTGTATCGGTGTGTCGGAGTGAGTGCGAGTGTATCGGTGTGTCGGAGTGAGTGTGAGTGTATCGGTGTGTCGGACTGAGTGAGAGTGTATCGGTGTGTCGAAGTGAGTGTGAGTGTATCGGTGTGTCAGAGTGAGTGAGAGTGTATCGGTGTGTCAGAGTGAGTGTGAGTGTATCGGTATGTCAGAGAAAGTGAGAGTGTATCGGTGTGTCGGAGTGAGTGTGAGTGTATCGGTGTGTCGGAGTGAGTGTGAGTGTATCGGTGTGTCGGAGTGAGTGTGAGTGTATCGGTGTGTCGGAGTGAGTGTGAGTGTATCGGTGTGTCGGAGTGAGTGTGAGTGTATCGGTGTGTCGGAGTGAGTGTGAGTGTATCGGTGTGTCGGAGTGAGTGAGAGTGTATCGGTGTGTCGGAATGAGTGTGAGTGTATCGGTGTGTCGGAGTGAGTGAGAGTGTATCGGTGTGTCGGAGTGAGTGAGAGTGTATCGGTGTGTCGGAGTGAGTGAGAGTGTATCGGTGTGTCGGAGTGAGTGAGAGTGTATCGGTGTGTCGGAGTGAGTGAGAGTGTATCGGTGTGTCGGAGTGAGTGAGAGTGTATCGGTGTGTCGGAGTGAGTGTGAGTGTATCGGTGTGTCGGAGTGAGTGTGAGTGTATCGGTGTGTCGGAGTGAGTGAGAGTGTATCGGTGTGTCGGAGTGAGTGTGAGTGTATCGGTGTGTCGGAGTGAGTGTGAGTGTATCGGTGTGTCGGAGTGAGTGAGAGTGTATCGGTGTGTCGGAGGGAGTGAGAGTGTATCGGTGTGTCGGAGTGAGTGAGAGTGTATCGGTGTGTCGGAGGGAGTGAGAGTGTATCGGTGTGTCGGAGTGAGTGTGAGTGTATCGGTGTGTCGGAGTGAGTGAGAGTGTATCGGTGTGTCGGAGTGAGTGTGAGTGTATCGGTGTGTCGGAGTGAATCTGAGTGTATCGGAGTGTCGAAGTGAGTGAGAGTGTATCGGTGTGTCAGAGTGAGTGTGAGTGTATCGGTGTGTCGGAGTGAGTGTGAGTGCATCGGTGTGTCGGAGTGAGAGTGTATCGGTGTGTCGGAGTGAGTGTGAGTGTATCGGTGTGTCGGACTGAGTGTGAGTGTATCGGTGTGTCGGAGGGAGTGAGAGTGTATCGGTGTGTTGGAGTGGGTGTGAGTGTATCGGTGTGTCGGAGTGAGTGTGAGTGTATCAGTGTGTCAGAGATAGTGAGAGTGTATCGGTGTGTCGGAGGGAGTGAGAGTGTATCGGTGTGTCGGAGTGAGTGAGAGTGTATCAGTGTGTCAGAGATAGTGAGAGTGTATCGGTGTGTCGGAGTGAGAGTGTATCGGTGTGTCGGAGGGAGTGAGAGTGTATCGGTGTGTCGGAGTGAGTGTGAGTGTATCGGTTTGTCGGAGTGAGTTAGAGTGTATGGGTGTGTCGGAGTGAATCTGAGTGTATCGGAGTGTCGGAGTGAGTGAGAGTGTATCGGTGTGTCAGAGTGAGTGTGAGTGTATCGGTGTGTCGGAGTGAGTGTGAGTGCATCGGTGTGTCGGAGTGAGAGTGTATCGGTGTGTCGGAGTGAGTGTGAGTGTATCGGTGTGTCGGACTGAGTGTGAGTGTATCGGTGTGTCGGAGGGAGTGAGAGTGTATTGGTGTGTTGGAGTGGGTGTGAGTGTATCGGTGTGTCGGAGTGAGTGTGAGTGTATCAGTGTGTCAGAGATAGTGAGAGTGTATCGGTGTGTCGGAGGGAGTGAGAGTGTATCGGTGTGTCGGAGTGAGTGAGAGTGTATCAGTGTGTCAGAGATAGTGAGAGTGTATCGGTGTGTCGGAGGGAGTATGAGTGTATCAGTGTGTCAGAGATAGTGAGAGTGTATCGGTGTGTCGGAGGGAGTGAGAGTGTATCGGTGTGTTGGAGTGAGTGAGAGTGTATCGGTGTGTCGGAGTGAGTGTGAGTGTATCGGTGTGTCGGAGTGAGTGAGAGTGTATCGGTGTGTCGGAGTGAGTGTGAGTGTATCGGTGTGTCGGAGTGAGTGAGAGTGTACCGGTGTGTCGGAGTGGGTGTGAGTGTATCGGTGTGTCGGAGTGAGTGTGAGTGTATCAGTGTGTCGGAGTGAGTGAGAGTGCATCGGTGTGTCGGAGTGAGTGAGAGTGTATCGGTGTGTCGGAGGGAGTGTGAGTGTATCGGTCTGTCAGAGTGAGTGTGTGTGTATCGGTGTGTCGGAGTGAGTGAGAGTGTATCGGTGTGTCGGAGTGAGTGTTGGTGTATCGGTGTGTCGGAGTGAGTGAGAGTGTATCGGTGTGTCGGAGGGAGTATGAGTGTATCAGTGTGTCAGAGATAGTGAGAGTGTATCGGTGTGTCGGAGGGAGTGAGAGTGTATCGGATTGTCGGAGTGAGTGAGAGTGTATCGGTGTGTCGGAGTGAGTGTGAGTGTATCGGAGTGTCGGAGTGAGTGAGAGTGTATCGGTGTGTCATAGTGAGTGTGAGTGTATCGGTGTGTCGGAGTGAGTGAGAGTGTATCGGTGTGTCGGAGTGGGTGTGAGTGTATCGGTGTGTCGGAGTGAGTGTGAGTGTATCGGTGTGTCGGAGTGAGTAAGAGTGCATCGGTGTGTCGGAGTGAGTGAGAGTGTATCGGTGTGTCGGAGTGAGTGTGAGTGTATCAGTGCGTCGGAGGGAGTGTGAGTGTATCGGTCTGTCAGAGTGAGTATGTGTGTATCGGTGTGTCGGAGTGAGTGTTGGTGTATCGGTGTGTCGGAGTGAGTGAGAGTATATCGGTGTGTCGGTGTGAGTGAGAGTGTATCGGTGTGTCGGAGTGAGTGAGAGTTTATCGGTGTGTCGGAGTGAGTGTGAGTGTATCGGTGTGTTGGAGTGAGAAAGAGTTTATCGGTGTGTCGGAGTGAGTGTGAGTGTATCAGTGTGTCGGAGTGAGCGAGAGTGTATCGGTGTGTCGGAGTGAGTGTTGGTGTATCGGTGTGTCGGAGTGAGTGTGAGTGTATCGGTGTGTCGGAGTGAGTGTGTGTGTATCGGTGTGTCGGAGTGAGTGTGAGTGTATCGGTGTGTCGGAGTGAGTGTGAGTGTATCGGTGTGTCGGAGTGAGTGAGAGTGTATCGGTGTGTCGGAGTGAGTGCGAGTGTATCGGTGTGTCGGAGTGAGTGTGAGTGTATCGGTGTGTCGGACTGAGTGAGAGTGTATCGGTGTGTCGAAGTGAGTGTGAGTGTATCGGTGTGTCAGAGTGAGTGAGAGTGTATCGGTGTGTCAGAGTGAGTGTGAGTGTATCGGTATGTCAGAGAAAGTGAGAGTGTATCGGTGTGTCGGAGTGAGTGTGAGTGTATCGGTGTGTCGGAGTGAGTGTGAGTGTATCGGTGTATCGGAGTGAGTGTGAGTGTATCGGTGTGTCGGAGTGAGTGTGAGTGTATCGGTGTGTCGGAGTGAGTGTGAGTGTATCGGTGTGTCGGAGTGAGTGTGAGTGTATCGGTGTGTCGGAGTGAGTGAGAGTGTATCGGTGTGTCGGAGTGAGTGTGAGTGTTTCGGTGTGTCGGAGTGAGTGAGAGTGTATCGGTGTGTCGGAGTGAGTGAGAGTGTATCGGTGTGTCAGAGTGAGTGTGAGTGTATCGGTATGTCAGAGAAAGTGAGAGTGTATCGGTGTGTCGGAGTGAGTGTGAGTGTATCGGTGTGTCGGAGTGAGGGTGAGTGTATCAGTGTGTCGGAGTGAGTGTGAGTGTATCGGTGTGTCGGGGTGAGTGTGAGTGTATCGGTGTGTCGGAGTGAGTGTGAGTGTATCGGTGTGTCGGAGTGAGTGTGAGTGTATCGGTGTGTCGGAGTGAGTGAGAGTGTATCGGTGTGTCGGAATGAGTGAGAGTGTTTAGGTGTGTCGGAGTGAGTGAGAGTGTATCGGTGTGTCGGACTGAGTGAGAGTGTATCGGTGTGTCGGAGTGAGTGTGAGTGTATCGGTGTGTCGGAGTGAGTGAGAGTGTACCGGTGTGTCGGAGTGGGTGTGAGTGTATCGGTGTGTCGGAGTGAGTGTGAGTGTATCAGTGTGTCGGAGTGAGTGAGAGTGCATCGGTGTGTCGGAGTGAGTGAGAGTGTATCGGTGTGTCGGAGGGAGTGTGAGTGTATCGGTCTGTCAGAGTGAGTGTGTGTGTATCGGTGTGTCGGAGTGAGTGAGAGTGTATCGGTGTGTCGGAGTGAGTGTTGGTGTATCGGTGTGTCGGAGTGAGTGAGAGTGTATCGGTGTGTCGGAGGGAGTATGAGTGTATCAGTGTGTCAGAGATAGTGAGAGTGTATCGGTGTGTCGGAGGGAGTGAGAGTGTATCGGATTGTCGGAGTGAGTGAGAGTGTATCGGTGTGTCGGAGTGAGTGTGAGTGTATCGGTGTGTCGGAGTGAGTGAGAGTGTATCGGTGTGTCAGAGTGAGTGTGAGTGTATCGGTGTGTCGGAGTGAGTGAGAGTGTATCGGTGTGTCGGAGTGGTGTGAGTGTATCGGTGTGTCGGAGTGAGTGTGAGTGTATCGGTGTGTCGGAGTGAGTAGAGTGCATCGGTGTGTCGGAGTGAGTGAGAGTGTATCGGTGTGTCGGAGTGAGTGTGAGTGTATCAGTGCGTCGGAGGGAGTGTGAGTGTATCGGTCTGTCAGAGTGAGTATGTGTGTATCGGTGTGTCGGAGTGAGTGAGAGTGTATCGGTGTGTCGGAGTGAGTGTTGGTGTATCGGTGTGTCGGAGTGAGTGAGAGTATATCGGTGTGTCGGTGTGAGTGAGAGTGTATCGGTGTGTCGGAGTGAGTGAGAGTTTATCGGTGTGTCGGAGTGAGTGTGAGTGTATCGGTGTGTTGGAGTGAGAAAGAGTTTATCGGTGTGTCGGAGTGAGTGTGAGTGTATCAGTGTGTCGGAGTGAGCGAGAGTGTATCGGTGTGTCGGAGTGAGTGTTGGTGTATCGGTGTGTCGGAGTGAGTGTGAGTGTATCGGTGTGTCGGAGTGAGTGTGTGTGTATCGGTGTGTCGGAGTGAGTGTGAGTGTATCGGTGTGTCGGAGTGAGTGTGAGTGTATCGGTGTGTCGGAGTGAGTGAGAGTGTATCGGTGTGTCGGAGTGAGTGCGAGTGTATCGGTGTGTCGGAGTGAGTGTGAGTGTATCGGTGTGTCGGACTGAGTGAGAGTGTATCGGTGTGTCGAAGTGAGTGTGAGTGTATCGGTGTGTCAGAGTGAGTGAGAGTGTATCGGTGTGTCAGAGTGAGTGTGAGTGTATCGGTATGTCAGAGAAAGTGAGAGTGTATCGGTGTGTCGGAGTGAGTGTGAGTGTATCGGTGTGTCGGAGTGAGTGTGAGTGTATCGGTGTATCGGAGTGAGTGTGAGTGTATCGGTGTGTCGGAGTGAGTGTGAGTGTATCGGTGTGTCGGAGTGAGTGTGAGTGTATCGGTGTGTCGGAGTGAGTGTGAGTGTATCGGTGTGTCGGAGTGAGTGAGAGTGTATCGGTGTGTCGGAATGAGTGTGAGTGTTTCGGTGTGTCGGAGTGAGTGAGAGTGTATCGGTGTGTCGGAGTGAGTGAGAGTGTATCGGTGTGTCAGAGTGAGTGTGAGTGTATCGGTGTGTCAGAGATAGTGAGAGTGTATCGGTGTGTCGGAGTGAGTGTGAGTGTATCGGTGTGTCGGAGTGAGTGTGAGTGTATCGTGTGTCGGAGTGAGTGTGAGTGTATCGGTGTGTCGGAGTGAGTGTGAGTGTATCGGTGTGTCGGAGTGAGTGTGAGTGTATCGGTGTGTCGGAGTGAGTGTGAGTGTATCGGTGTGTCGGAGTGAGTGAGAGTGTATCGGTGTGTCGGAGTGAGTGTGAGTGTATCGGTGTGTCGGAGTGAGTGAGAGTGTATCGGTGTGTCGGAGTGAGTGAGAGTGTATCGGTGTGTCGGAGTGAGTGAGAGTGTATCGGTGTGTCGGAGTGAGTGAGAGTGTTTAGGTGTGTCGGAGTGAGTGAGAGTGTATCGGTGTGTCGGACTGAGTGAGAGTGTATCGGTGTGTCGAAGTGAGTGTGAGTGTATCGGTGTGTCGGAGTGAGTGTGTGTGTATCGGTGTGTCGGAGTGAGTGAGAGTGGATCGGTGTGTCGGAGTGAGTGTGAGTGTATCGGTGTGTCGGAATGAGTGTGAGTGTATCGGTGTGTCGGAGTGAGTGAGAGTGTATCGGTGTGTCGGAGGGAGTGAGTGTGTATCGGTGTGTCGGAGTGAGAGTGTATCGGTGTGTCGGAGGGAGTGAGAGTGTATCGGTGTGTCGGAGTGAGTGTGAGTGTAGCGGTGTGTCGGAGTGAGTGAGAGTGTATGGGTGTGTCGGAGTGAGCGTGAGTGTATCGGTGTGTCGGAGTGAATCTGAGTGTATCGGAGTGTCGAAGTGAGTGAGAGTGTATCGGTGTGTCAGAGTGAGTGTGAGTGTATCGGTGTGTCGGAGTGAGTGTGAGTGCATCGGTGTGTCGGAGTGAGAGTGTATCGGTGTGTCGGAGTGAGTGTGAGTGTATCGGTGTGTCGGACTGAGTGTGAGTGTATCGGTGTGTCGGAGGGAGTGAGAGTGTATCGGTGTGTCGGAGTGAGTGTGAGTGTATCAGTGTGTCAGAGATAGTGAGAGTGTATCGGTGTGTCGGAGGGAGTGAGAGTGTATCGGTGTGTCGGAGTGAGTGAGAGTGTATCAGTGTGTCAGAGATAGTGAGAGTGTATCGGTGTGTCGGAGTGAGAGTGTATCGGTGTGTCGGAGGGAGTGAGAGTGTATCGGTGTGTCGGAGTGAGTGTGAGTGTATCGGTTTGTCGGAGTGGGTGTGAGTGTATCGGTGTGTCGGAGTGAGTGTGAGTGTAGCGGTGTGTCGGAGTGAGTGAGAGTGTATGGGTGTGTCGGAGTGAGTGTGAGTGTATCGGTGTGTCGTAGTGAGTGTGAGTGTATCGGTGTGTCGGAGTGAGTGAGAGTGTATGGGTGTGTCGGAGTGAATCTGAGTGTATCGGAGTGTCGGAGTGAGTGAGAGTGTATCGGTGTGTCAGAGTGAGTGTGAGTGTATCGGTGTGTCGGAGTGAGTGTGAGTGCATCGGTGTGTCGGAGTGAGAGTGTATCGGTGTGTCGGAGTGAGTGTGAGTGTATCGGTGTGTCGGACTGAGTGTGAGTGTATCGGTGTGTCGGAGGGAGTGAGAGTGTATTGGTGTGTTGGAGTGGGTGTGAGTGTATCGGTGTGTCGGAGTGAGTGTGAGTGTATCAGTGTGTCAGAGATAGTGAGAGTGTATCGGTGTGTCGGAGGGAGTGAGAGTGTATCGGTGTGTCGGAGTGAGTGAGAGTGTATCAGTGTGTCAGAGATAGTGAGAGTGTATCGGTGTGTCGGAGGGAGTATGAGTGTATCAGTGTGTCAGAGATAGTGAGAGTGTATCGGTGTGTCGGAGGGAGTGAGAGTGTATCGGTGTGTTGGAGTGAGTGAGAGTGTATCGGTGTGTCGGAGTGAGTGTGAGTGTATCGGTGTGTCGGAGTGAGTGAGAGTGTATCGGTGTGTCGGAGTGAGTGTGAGTGTATCGGTGTGTCGGAGTGAGTGAGAGTGTACCGGTGTGTCGGAGTGGGTGTGAGTGTATCGGTGTGTCGGAGTGAGTGTGAGTGTATCAGTGTGTCGGAGTGAGTGAGAGTGCATCGGTGTGTCGGAGTGAGTGAGAGTGTATCGGTGTGTCGGAGGGAGTGTGAGTGTATCGGTCTGTCAGAGTGAGTGTGTGTGTATCGGTGTGTCGGAGTGAGTGAGAGTGTATCGGTGTGTCGGAGTGAGTGTTGGTGTATCGGTGTGTCGGAGTGAGTGAGAGTGTATCGGTGTGTCGGAGGGAGTATGAGTGTATCAGTGTGTCAGAGATAGTGAGAGTGTATCGGTGTGTCGGAGGGAGTGAGAGTGTATCGGATTGTCGGAGTGAGTGAGAGTGTATCGGTGTGTCGGAGTGAGTGTGAGTGTATCGGTGTGTCGGAGTGAGTGAGAGTGTATCGGTGTGTCAGAGTGAGTGTGAGTGTATCGGTGTGTCGGAGTGAGTGAGAGTGTATCGGTGTGTCGGAGTGGGTGTGAGTGTATCGGTGTGTCGGACTGAGTGAGAGTGTATCGGTGTGTCGAAGTGAGTGTGAGTGTATCGGTGTGTCGGAGTGAGTGTGTGTGTATCGGTGTGTCGGAGTGAGTGAGAGTGGATCGGTGTGTCGGAGTGAGTGTGAGTGTATCGGTGTGTCGGAATGAGTGTGAGTGTATCGGTGTGTCGGAGTGAGTGAGAGTGTATCGGTGTGTCGGAGGGAGTGAGAGTGTATCGGTGTGTCGGAGTGAGAGTGTATCGGTGTGTCGGAGGGAGTGAGAGTGTATCGGTGTGTCGGAGTGAGTGTGAGTGTAGCGGTGTGTCGGAGTGAGTGAGAGTGTATGGGTGTGTCGGAGTGAATCTGAGTGTATCGGAGTGTCGGAGTGAGTGAGAGTGTATCGGTGTGTCAGAGTGAGTGTGAGTGTATCGGTGTGTCGGAGTGAGTGTGAGTGCATCGGTGTGTCGGAGTGAGAGTGTATCGGTGTGTCGGAGTGAGTGTGAGTGTATCGGTGTGTCGGACTGAGTGTGAGTGTATCGGTGTGTCGGAGGGAGTGAGAGTGTATTGGTGTGTTGGAGTGGGTGTGAGTGTATCGGTGTGTCGGAGTGAGTGTGAGTGTATCAGTGTGTCAGAGATAGTGAGAGTGTATCGGTGTGTCGGAGGGAGTGAGAGTGTATCGGTGTGTCGGAGTGAGTGAGAGTGTATCAGTGTGTCAGAGATAGTGAGAGTGTATCGGTGTGTCGGAGGGAGTATGAGTGTATCAGTGTGTCAGAGATAGTGAGAGTGTATCGGTGTGTCGGAGGGAGTGAGAGTGTATCGGTGTGTTGGAGTGAGTGAGAGTGTATCGGTGTGTCGGAGTGAGTGTGAGTGTATCGGTGTGTCGGAGTGAGTGAGAGTGTATCGGTGTGTCGGAGTGAGTGTGAGTGTATCGGTGTGTCGGAGTGAGTGAGAGTGTACCGGTGTGTCGGAGTGGGTGTGAGTGTATCGGTGTGTCGGAGTGAGTGTGAGTGTATCAGTGTGTCGGAGTGAGTGAGAGTGCATCGGTGTGTCGGAGTGAGTGAGAGTGTATCGGTGTGTCGGAGGGAGTGTGAGTGTATCGGTCTGTCAGAGTGAGTGTGTGTGTATCGGTGTGTCGGAGTGAGTGAGAGTGTATCGGTGTGTCGGAGTGAGTGTTGGTGTATCGGTGTGTCGGAGTGAGTGAGAGTGTATCGGTGTGTCGGAGGGAGTATGAGTGTATCAGTGTGTCAGAGATAGTGAGAGTGTATCGGTGTGTCGGAGGGAGTGAGAGTGTATCGGATTGTCGGAGTGAGTGAGAGTGTATCGGTGTGTCGGAGTGAGTGTGAGTGTATCGGTGTGTCGGAGTGAGTGAGAGTGTATCGGTGTGTCAGAGTGAGTGTGAGTGTATCGGTGTGTCGGAGTGAGTGAGAGTGTATCGGTGTGTCGGAGTGGGTGTGAGTGTATCGGTGTGTCGGACTGAGTGAGAGTGTATCGGTGTGTCGAAGTGAGTGTGAGTGTATCGGTGTGTCGGAGTGAGTGTGTGTGTATCGGTGTGTCGGAGTGAGTGAGAGTGGATCGGTGTGTCGGAGTGAGTGTGAGTGTATCGGTGTGTCGGAATGAGTGTGAGTGTATCGGTGTGTCGGAGTGAGTGAGAGTGTATCGGTGTGTCGGAGGGAGTGAGAGTGTATCGGTGTGTCGGAGTGAGAGTGTATCGGTGTGTCGGAGGGAGTGAGAGTGTATCGGTGTGTCGGAGTGAGTGTGAGTGTAGCGGTGTGTCGGAGTGAGTGAGAGTGTATGGGTGTGTCGGAGTGAGTGTGAGTGTATCGGTGTGTCGGAGTGAATCTGAGTGTATCGGAGTGTCGGAGTGAGTGAGAGTGTATCGGTGTGTCAGAGTGAGTGTGAGTGTATCGGTGTGTCGGAGTGAGTGTGAGTGCATCGGTGTGTCGGAGTGAGAGTGTATCGGTGTGTCGGAGTGAGTGTGAGTGTATCGGTGTGTCGGACTGAGTGTGAGTGTATCGGTGTGTCGGAGGGAGTGAGAGTGTATCGGTGTGTTGGAGTGGGTGTGAGTGTATCGGTGTGTCGGAGTGAGTGTGAGTGTATCAGTGTGTCAGAGATAGTGAGAGTGTATCGGTGTGTCGGAGGGAGTGAGAGTGTATCGGTGTGTCGGAGTGAGTGAGAGTGTATCAGTGTGTCAGAGATAGTGAGAGTGTATCGGTGTGTCGGAGTGAGAGTGTATCGGTGTGTCGGAGGGAGTGAGAGTGTATCGGTGTGTCGGAGTGAGTGTGAGTGTATCGGTTTGTCGGAGTGGGTGTGAGTGTATCGGTGTGTCGGAGTGAGTGTGAGTGTAGCGGTGTGTCGGAGTGAGTGAGAGTGTATGGGTGTGTCGGAGTGAGTGTGAGTGTATCGGTGTGTCGGAGTGAGTGTTAGTGTATCGGTGTGTCGGAGTGAGTGAGAGTGTATGGGTGTGTCGGAGTGAATCTGAGTGTATCGGAGTGTCGGAGTGAGTGAGAGTGTATCGGTGTGTCAGAGTGAGTGTGAGTGTATCGGTGTGTCGGAGTGAGTGTGAGTGCATCGGTGTGTCGGAGTGAGAGTGTATCGGTGTGTCGGAGTGAGTGTGAGTGTATCGGTGTGTCGGACTGAGTGTGAGTGTATCGGTGTGTCGGAGGGAGTGAGAGTGTATTGGTGTGTTGGAGTGGGTGTGAGTGTATCGGTGTGTCGGAGTGAGTGTGAGTGTATCAGTGTGTCAGAGATAGTGAGAGTGTATCGGTGTGTCGGAGGGAGTGAGAGTGTATCGGTGTGTCGGAGTGAGTGTGAGTGTAGCGGTGTGTCGGAGTGAGTGAGAGTGTATGGGTGTGTCGGAGTGAATCTGAGTGTATCGGAGTGTCGGAGTGAGTGAGAGTGTATCGGTGTGTCAGAGTGAGTGTGAGTGTATCGGTGTGTCGGAGTGAGTGAGAGTGTATGGGTGTGTCGGAGTGAGTGTGAGTGTATCGGTGTGTCGGAGTGAGTGTTAGTGTATCGGTGTGTCGGAGTGAGTGAGAGTGTATGGGTGTGTCGGAGTGAATCTGAGTGTATCGGAGTGTCGGAGTGAGTGAGAGTGTATCGGTGTGTCAGAGTGAGTGTGAGTGTATCGGTGTGTCGGAGTGAGTGTGAGTGCATCGGTGTGTCGGAGTGAGAGTGTATCGGTGTGTCGGAGTGAGTGTGAGTGTATCGGTGTGTCGGACTGAGTGTGAGTGTATCGGTGTGTCGGAGGGAGTGAGAGTGTATTGGTGTGTTGGAGTGGGTGTGAGTGTATCGGTGTGTCGGAGTGAGTGTGAGTGTATCAGTGTGTCAGAGATAGTGAGAGTGTATCGGTGTGTCGGAGGGAGTGAGAGTGTATCGGTGTGTCGGAGTGAGTGTGAGTGTA